>CAXAMN010006191.1:0-33526 GCA_963970005.1 Durusdinium trenchii
AGCGCACCATGAATTCTTGTCTTGGCTGATTCGGAACTGGAAAAAAAACTCGAACACATTCCCCAGAAGGGGATGAACCCATCGCGAAAGTAACCATCACCCTAGGCCCTAAGCCAAACCAAGTCAATCTACTCTGGTGACCTATTAAGCCTCCTGTCGAAGGGGACTGCAACGGCCTGTCGAAGAGTGTTCAGAGTCCTCCGATCTGATGATTTGACTCCTGTATATTGGCTCTCAATTGTTCCGCACGAAACACCTGCAAACCAAGGTCATTCTCAAAAAGGTCCGAGGCAGTGTCTTGTTTTGTCAGGCACCGGCACCTTGCCCATTTGGGGGGAAAAGCAATGGCCATGCCTTGCACCACCGGCCGGAGTCAATGTGACCTCTCACCTTGTCTAGGTGATTTCATGACATGATATGACATTGCATGACACATTGCATGACACAT
The DNA here is from genome assembly GCA_963970005.1 of Durusdinium trenchii. Taxonomy (NCBI): domain Eukaryota; class Dinophyceae; order Suessiales; family Symbiodiniaceae; genus Durusdinium; species Durusdinium trenchii. Next base: position 449 of record CAXAMN010006191.1, read on the forward strand.
TGCATGACAGATTGCATGACATTGCATGTAAATTGTAAATGGTATATGTTCCATGCTGCAAAACAGAGAGATGATGGGGCTGGGTTGACCATACCAAGACGTACCTGTCTTCACCCCGACCAGTCGGTGTTCTGAATAGACAAGCTCGGGCAGGAACCGAGCCGAACGCCTTTTTTTCATCTTCCCTAGGGCTCCAGTCGGACCTTCTTAGAAGGTGGGACTGGGGTGGGTTTAGAGGGTCCAGTCATACCTTCTAAGGAGGTACGACTGGAGCCCTAGGGCTTGCTTCTTTTTTTCACCAAGAAATATCCTTGTGGCTCCACTGAACAAACAAAATCCTCACTTGCACGAAGCCCTGCCACTTGACCCGTTCCGAAACGATCTCCGTTCTCTCTGTACGAAAGCCCAAGGTTCTTGGGACTAAGACCAAACAAAACAGTCCCCACTCACAAACACTCCATGGTTGATATACGATATATGCCATACATTCACTCCGTTTCAACCACCCCAACGTCTGCAAAAATGTCAGTCCTATGGAGTGTCTGGGGCCAGCTTCATTGAACATGGGCATTCAGCTTGCTGCACGGCACTGTGCTCTTTGGGAGTACTGGCCAGCTATAGAATAGCTGGTGCCTACACATCATGGTTCTTGCGAGCGTGTTTCTTAAAGGCAGCCTGTCTCTGCCTAAAGGCATAAGAATGGCCACCTCTGCGATCCGCTCCAAAACAGGGCGGAAGATCATTTCCCAAACACTCCATGAATGTGTGGAATATATGCATGCAATGACCCCTGAAACCAACCAATGCCAGTCCCATTGCTCATGTCTGGGTTTGATAGCGCCTTCGACGTTGAGCTTTCACCTCCATCAGTGTCAGCTTTCGCTGGAAGGCTGGAGCTGCTTGTCCTGGCGAGGTTGGGCCAAGCGAGCAGGTGTGATAAGATTGAGAGTACTTCCTTGAACAATTATTCAATAGTGTGGGAAAGTCTGACATCAGTGACTTTTGAGACATGATGCCATTCCCAGCCATTCCCATCAAAGGGGCAATCCCCTTGACAAAACATGAGTATATACTTTGAAACGTTCTTGCCGGAAGTTGGGGAGCTCAAACAACTGTGGGGCTTGTGCTTCCCCCCCATAAGCTTCTTCCGGAAAGGGGATGAGCAAGCAAGGTGAGCCAAAGGACCCAGCCCCAAGGAGAAGTTATTACCATAACTTGATTTTGTTCCACTAAACTGGTCCCCTGCAGAAGTCGATGCTGGGATTCCCAGGCAGCTGTTAATGGGCTGGGACGGCTTCCAGAAACACCACATCCGAGGTCCTTAACTGCAGAAGCCCCAACCTGCTACACCAGAAAGTGGATTTGTAGAACATTTCTGAATTCATACACATAAATGATAGAAACATACAAGAAACATCGTACCCACATGTTGAGCTTTGCGGGGCGGCGCACAGAAGACAAAACCTTAATAAGTTTACAGTGTTTATGAACACAATACCCAGTACGAAGCACCAAATGTTCTTTTTAACGGAGATCTTGGAGGATTTCGAAGGCGTTCGACCCCCCTACGAGCCCCAACTTGCCACGTGCAAATATGTTGTCTTTTGCAGGTAGGGTTGGAGGAACCAGGTCAGTTTTGGGGCTGTGCCTTCGCAAAATGCACAAAACACATCACAATATCCGAGCTGTGTAGTAAGATTGGCGTTCGGAGGTGCAAATCCTCACCATCCTGATAGAAACAAACAACACGTGCATTTTATTGAATTCCAGACTGTAAGAAAACGTAGCAGGAAGACACCCCAAAACTCCTTTCTACAAGGAAGGACACTATAGCATGAAATTATACCCAGAAGATGCTGGAAGTTTAAAACATCTTAGTTCTCCATCCACCCTTTCCAGCTTCGCCCACGCTTCGACAGAGTGAGTTAGAACACACAAATAAACCCAGACATCTATAACCATCTCATGCTCAACACATGTATCAACCCAACGAGTCGAAGGCTTCTGGTTTCACCTCCGCACCTCGTTGGCTCCGCCACCTTCCGCACCCGGCGCAGCCGTAGCACCACCCGCGGCCGGAGCGACGCCGCGGAGTCCGCGGCCGTGCCGTCCGCGCGCGCCGCGGCTCGCGCGGCGCGCCGGCGCGAAGGCACGGGGAGCCGCGCGCGGGGGCGGGCAGCCTGCACTGCGCTGGAGTGGCGTGGACGGGAGAATTTCCGTCCAAAGGTGCCTTCCATGGGCTTGCCTTTGGTTGAGGAAAGCGATAACTGGCTCCTGGGCATTGTATTGTTGGACTTGCTTTAGCCCTCCAAAAAGTCATGGAAGTGAGCTGCCGGAAGCCCGTTTTCCCCTACAGAGTGTGTTCCGCGAAACATAATATGATTCTTGGTCCCATCTTCTTAGGCTGTACGTATATAGTAACCATCAATGTGTGAAGTTTACAACCACCCAGAAGGGACCCCCCTGAATTCATGAAGTTTGCTCTCAGAACTCTTGGCCCAAAATCGCTCAAATACCATCAAATACCTCTAGTTTGGAGCAAACCAACCATTTTCATGACCATTTGGGCAGACTGAGCAAAGAAGGTGGCCAAGCCGCTGTGCCTGATCTTCACTTGACGGCTCATCCTCCCCAGGATCGTCCTTGGGCTTCTCCTCCTGATCGGCAGGGAATTCGATGGAGGTGTCACAACCAGGGAGGTGAGAACTGTCCGACCAGAAACTTGTCCCGCTTTCCACAGAGTTGGGTCGCCAACCACTTGACATCAAGGATCCGGTATGTTCATCCAACCCTTCAGATGCACCTGGAACCAGCAGTTTCATGATGCACCTTTCCAGATGTAACCGCACTCTGGCCATCTCCTGGCCCCTCTGGCCATCTCTGGCCCCTCCCTCATAGTCCATGTAAACTGTAAAACAACAGACCCAGTCACAGGCCTCGGCCTCATTGTCCGCCTCGTTGGCCGAGTCCTGCGCATCGGCCAAGATCTTCCGCTTGGGGAAGCGCCCCAGCAGCAGGTGCCGCGCGAAGCGCTCGCCTCAAGGGAAGCGCCGTCCGGTTTACCCGGTGGGTTGGGAGGTGTCCGGACTCAAGTAAAAGGAGGGACACAGTCCCCCAGAACTTACGAGGATGTCAATCATGCATAGCCTAAACCATTTATAAATGTTTTTCCATGAGGAAGTTACTGTAATGGAAAAACTGTTTGCCATGAAAGAGGATGACATCCATGTAGGGAAATACGTGAACAATCATGAACATAAAGATCACTCCAAAGCTAGTGTAGTGAAGTACAAGTGGGCCTTATAATGGAGACGCTTAATTGATAAAATCTGCCGGGACTCCAGATGAAAAAGAACTTTTCCGAGATGGGGGGGAGGGTTCTGAATCAACCCACAACATAAAGGGGGGTCCAACTACTCTCAGAAGATCTGTGAATCCTAGAGGGTATACTTAAACCTTCCCAGGCTAAGACCCACCACAAAGCCATGGTTGTGATGATTCGCCCGAAACAAAAAAAAGACAAACGGTCTCAGAATCCAACGCCAGAAACAGGGTTGTGGTTCGTCATGAGCCGATGCTCAACTGCTGATGTTGGTACCTCAAAGAAGTTCATCACTGTATTCTTTTCAGTATCTGTTTGTTGAACAGTTCCTGGCACCAACTTTGGCTGTTCAACATCACAGCCATTATTTGGGGTTTGCAGTCATCCTGGACCTCAGAGTATCTACAACTCTCACAACTCTCGCCCACTGCCCCTATGAGCCTGTTTGGCAGAGTTCGTTGGGGGCTCGGGGGACACTTCTGCTACAGCGTCATAAGAATTCACAGAAATGAAAGGTCTTGATTCGATAACATCACCCAAAGAAAGAATCGCATATGTGAATGCTGGACATGTTGTTTACCACTGCCCAATTACGTCGGTTGTAAAAGTTGTAAATGATAAGATCACCATCTGCCCTCAAAAACACCTTGCTGGAACACCTCGTAGAAAGCTGCTGCGGACAAAAAAAACAATGCCCCTTTCAAAGGCGCCAGGGTCGCCAGGGTTTCTTCAACGAACTCCCAAACGTGTCTTGGTTTCCACCCACCTTCACCTGCGGGAAAGCCAAATCGGTTGAATCGGAACCAGTTGGGAGTGACTCGGAGTTCCGGTGCAGCGATCCATCCACTCACTGGATGGTTCGACTTCGCCCAAGAACACCAGGTCGACCCATGTAACTCCAGGTCTGCAGCGGGCGGCGGTCTGGTTCAGGGCAGATGAGCTGAAGGGGGGGGTGTCCGATGAGCTGAAGAGTCAACGCTTTTCCATCCAAGTGGCGCAAAGGAACTCGTTCAGTGACGGCGACCTTGGCCAACATTGGAGGTTCCAGGGATCAAAGGCTTCCAAATGGAGAGTTCACTGAATTTAACAGATGTGCGTATCAGCTGCATCATTGTTCCTTCATTTACCCTCATTGTTTTTTTCCCACAAGGCACAAAGAACTGGACACAGCACAGTTAGTTGCACATGATGAGGAACTTCATGTGTCCGAAGTATTACACCGACCTGCTGTCGCATTCGGTCGTTGAGTCAGTTGAGTCGTATACGGCCCCGCGACTTGGCAAAACCACCCCTTAGCCGCGCTCCCTGGTGGACGGTGAATTTCAGGAACAAACAAACGACAGTTGGACCATGTTTGCAGAACCCAACTCAGTGGTTCAGTTCGTTACCCAATAAACTCAGTTGCCTCACCAAGCCTTGTAGTTCCGCAAGTTTTAAGTAGTCTTGTGCATGCATGGGTTGCCAACAGTATTGTTCTGCTGACACGCCGCAGCGAAAACAAGGGACATGGGAAGGGTCAAAGCTTGAGAGGACTTCCTGCCAACATCTACCCTCCCTCCAACAATCATGGAAGTGGAACATGGCCGGTTGGGAACATCATTATTCTCTAATTACCATGCAACATATATATAACAAGTTTTATCCAAAATGTTGTCCACTTCCGTGATCCTTTCAGGCAAAGTATGAGGTTCCAATTTAAGAGCCCTGGGCTGTTCCTTCTGCTTCCAAACCGCGCACCGCGTGCAGTCGCGTTTGTCTCACTTCCGAGTCGCCGGGGCCGGAGGAGCTGCTTCCTTCACCTTTGGGCCTGCGGAAGCGGGGCGGTGTCTCGGAGAAAGACGGTCCGCGAGACATCACCAGACCACCAGACCACCATCACTTTGGATTTAGCTGATTCGGAACCAACCGGTCAAAACATATACTAACAACATATACCAGGACCCTCCAAGGGGTGCCCAATGGAAGCCTATAGGTAGTGTGGGGTAATCCATTGGACACCCCTTGGAGGGTCCTGGTATAGTTGCATTTGCACATGAACATCTTTTCGGAGTTTCGGGCATTCGCCCGTCCAAGAACAGACCAGTGTCTCAGTTCCTTGACCCTATGGGATCATCACTGGGATCATAATGGATACCCAGACACTCGGGACTGCCATATGCCGTATGCCTACTAATTGACCCCTAGGTAAATATGATACATGGAGCGTCTGGGATAGATACAACACACCCGATCCGCAAACACTCACCACTACCGCACCAGCACCAAATCATCTGTCACCCTGCCTATGGGGTGCGGGAAGCGCGGCACCGGCGGCTTCTTCTCCACCGCTGGCTCCTCGTCCAGTAGCTTCCTCTTGGAAGCGCGCCGCTTCCTTAGAAGAATTGGATGGCAGCTCTGGAGTTCGAGTTGGCATTCATAGGAACAAGAACGCTACTAGGGGCTCCTGGCATCGCTACTAGGAGCAAGGATGCTACTAGGGGCTCCTGGCCTTACTACTAGGAGCAAGGACGCTACTATGGCATTCATAGAAAACCAAACAGTGGAACTCCAAACTGAGAAACTCGCCACTCCAATTAGATGACAGCGATGACTGCTACAGGAACTCGGCACTTGAACTGCGGAGTTTAACGTCCAAAGGACGTTTTATAGGTCAAAGGTTCAATGGGATGGCAAAGGATTTACAGAAGACGATTTCAATCAGTCTGAGTTGAACGACAAAATCGCGAGTATTTGAAACATCCAAGGTTTGGCTTAGCTGTCGCAAAAAACATGTACAGTAGCCTGGAAGTAGATGATGAGTGCCTTTAAAATAAGTGGTGTCTATAGGGACATTGTATGCGCCACCTGGTCAGGCCCTGGCAGCTCCTGCTATGCAGGTGTTTTGGTATGGCTATAGACTATAGATAGCCAGCCAAAGAAATATCCAGGGGTAAAGACCCGTTGTGGTGAAGCCTGCAAATATACGAATATATACCCTGGTTTTAACATACTCAAAGAATCTCAAAGGGGGTTCTGATGATCCTTCAACCCCATGGACCGACTCCATATCACAGATCATCCAACGAAACTCCCGGTTTTCCACGTCAGGCGGCGCAACGTCCATGTCGATGATCAAATGAAAATCAATGCGAACGAATTCTAGACCCTCAAAGCCTCACAGCCCAGTTTCTTTTTCCTCTTCTTTTTCTTCTTCTTCGCCTTCACAGGAGCGGCTGCGCTCATCAGCAGCGCCTCGTCGATCACCGGGGTCACGCGCCGTGGAAGGACCTCCTCCACGGCTTCATCGCACTGGCCACCGTCCTGGCGCGGCTTCATCGCACTGCCGCGCGGCGTTGGAGCTTGGCCCGAAGACGATTCTCTAGAGAGCAACTACGAGGTCGTCCACTTTCGTGGTTGAAGGGGCAACAAAGGGCCCACATAGTTTGAATATCTTATATAGAGAACTCCACAACACACTCACAAAATGTACATGTGCATTGGAAGACATGGTAGGGACCGTGCTGAGCGGGGGCACATATGGTATGGCACCAGGAAAAATAACGGAAAACCAACAAGTTCTTGTGTGCCCATCCTCATCTTGAAAGCATTTTTAGCATCACTACTGCCTTACCCCCTAGGGGGGTCAATCATGTAACTTACAATGTTGGGTGTGTCAAAATGCAGGTTTTGAAAAACCGGTGATTTTGGAAGATACAGGTCCAAAAGACCTCCATCTGACTAAGACAGGGGTCAAAATGGTACATGACATTTTTGCTCCTCATGTGTTTGTTGAGAGTCAGGTGGATGCACGGCTCGTGATCCTCATGGCTTTGCAACTTCCTAGGGCTCCAAGTACCTTCTGGGAAGGTGTTTGGGGTGGGTTTGGAGGGTCCAAATACCTTCTAAGGAGGTACTTGGAGCCCTAGGGACTTACAATTTCCAAGATTTCTGCAATGAACAAACACGAAGCAAAGCCAACAGGGGCGGGGCGGGTGAAATTGTAGCTTGCTCTGTGGGGTACCTGCCCATCCATTCTTACAATTTTGAACCCCCCCCTGTTTCAAAGTCTCACAAGTAGGCCAAGACCTCTTTGAGGGTGACGTTTAAACAATTAAATCAGATCCTCATATTATAGGCTACCTCAACCTTAAATCATCTTAAATCTAACAATTTTCACCCCCCCTATAGGATCCTATACGGCGCTGTATAATGCTATCCTCGCAAAATCGACAACTGTAAGTTACAACTTTGACCCTCCCCCGGGGGGGGTCAGGCACCCCAAGGGGGTCATGTTTTTCGAGCGAATGCAGTTCCAAAGTGGTCCATTCTTCATGGCCCAGACCACCTGGGCGCCACTCACCACCCCGACCGCCACGCATCGTTGGGGCCTGACCAAGCTTCGAGGCTTGGAGCTGTTTTTCTTTGCCCCGAAGCGACAGCGGCGACGACTCGGACCGCCACGGACCGTGACCCTCACGGACCACGTGACGTCGGAGTGTCCAACATGGATTGGTGACGCCACGTGACGAAATGTACCGAACCCCCAAACCAAGCTAGTATCTCCAGCTTCTCGGTTTGAGCTTGCACGTCACCACAGGAAGTGCCGCCCGGTGGACCGCGCGTAAAAGAGCCGTGAGCCGTTCGATGTGAGCTCGCCGCCTCCAGGGTGGTGCCCGGCTGGTCGCTGTCTGAGTCGTCGGCCAGCTCATCCAGCGTAGCTGGAGCGAGCGATGAGATGAAGAGACGTGTCGTGACCAGTGATCAGAGTGACCATACCAAGAGAGGTTAAGTGACCTTATAGGACCCTACTGCGGTACCTATGGGATAGTCTATAGGTTCTTCAACCTCTGTTGGTATGACTCAAACGTTCAATGTATGGCATTTCCACATACATTCGGGGTGGTTTCAGGGATCAATATGGATCAATGTAGGCAGCACATACCAAACATGGAGTGGGACATCTAGTAAAGGAACCCGGGGCGCCGACCCACACCAGATTTGGTCCATTCCTCGTATAATGGTTATATCATTACAGTATATAGATCTGACTATAAATTGTCAAAGGACTGAACGAAACAGGAGTGAACTATCTTAGGGGAATGCCAGGTGATTGATACCTGTTTACTACGACTATATATGGAACATCTTATTTTTTTGGGGGAAAAGGACTTTGATATAATTCTCCGTAGTGACCTCGTCCGGCTCTCGGTTCTGAATATTACCTTACATCCATTGTTTGACCAAATTTTGATACAAGAGCCAACTTACGAGCTTACCGATGAGTTGCCAATACGGAAGAATCTCGGATGGTGCATGTTGCAAATGTTGGTCGACCTGGTCAAACACTCCGTGTCGTCTTGCCAAACGTGTCTTTGGGTTCTTAAAGCTGGGACTGTTTGGAACCAATCCTTCAGGGTATTTTCACTCATCATGTGAATTTGAGCCCTCCTGGACCCGTTGCAGTGGTTGCTGAGAGGCAGATCTATCCCAGTGGTTCTTTTATGTTGGGTCTGAAGCAAGGTGTGGATGATGGTATCAACATGTATCAACACTTTCGTGCTTTTCCTGTCTACGTTGCCGGAAAGTGGATAGCAAAGCCTACATGCTTGCCACACTCATGTGAATGTGCAGCCTTCATCCTCATCTTCAAGATCCTCCAGATCAACATCTGTCTGGAGTCTCTCCTCCTGCGTGCGGGTTCCAATGTTCATTCCAGGGCCATTCTGCGCTCCGTGGAACGTATCCGGAAGCATTAATTTTCGCTAGGACTTCCATGTTTCCTATGTAGGACTTTACAATATGTTGGGGACAACCCCCAAAGCATGAATCAACAAACCAATGGACTCTATGGACCAAACCATGCCTTGACACATCGACTCACTCCTTTTGTGGTGGGGTGGCATGATGCTACGTCACTCTTGGAGTACCCTCTTTGGCACTGTTTCAATGTGTGTGTGTGTTAAAACGTTCTTTTCCCTCATCCCACACGGATTGCAACTGGTCCATGCAGCATTGCGGAGAAGCCACTGCCAGCATTGTGATACACATCACAACCTGGAAAAGGACATAAGAATTCTACTACACCCAAACCCATGGTGTATCGCCCTGGTTTGCTCTCAATTTGTTTAAGCAAACACCCTCTCCCCAAGAAGGATTTTCAGGGTAAAGTGCAGAAATGCCAAACATGCTGCAATAAATAAAGAAAGTTCCACTCAGAAGGATTTTATTCATGGCTCTGCGACAGTGGAGAGTGCAAAAGTTATTTCTACTCCAATGACCATAACGACATACCAACCGCTTTCCCACAGCTCCGAAGTCGGCCCAAGAGGTCCTCGGCCTCCTCCTCCTCGGCCTCTGCATCTTCCTCAAGACCATCCTCTTCGGGATCTTCCTCAGCATCTTCTACATACTCTTCGACCAGCTCTTCGACCTCCACTTCAACCTCCTCCTCCTCCTCCTCACCTGTGCAGTCTGAATGCACAGGGTGAGCGCTCTGTATAGTCGCAGGCGTGCGAAGTGCGTGTGATGGGGACCGACGTGCTCTAGGCTCCAGCTCTTTCCTTTGGCAAAAGCAATCGAGAGTCACCCCTGCAACGTTTGATGAAGACTTACTGCTACATACTGCTTCTCTCTTCCCCTAGATTCTAGATCGAAAGGAGCCTTGCTCCTCGTTTTGGGTATATCAGACCCTTCGCCAAAGGACTCCTTGATCAATGTCATACTCCTCCAGCCCCCCACTCGTTTGCCAATACCGCTTCCCCTGACCTGCCGACTATGAATATCTGGACTCCTGGGGGGGATTAGCCCATGGTGCTCTGAACCCGCCTCTTTCAATCATTATGTATGATCCATGAGTCATTTCGGATCAACAACCGGCTCGATTGGGATCATTGACCCACTGTTTTATGACACAACAATCACCTGGGATGACCGCATCGGATGACCACTAGAGAAACCAAAGCTTTCAGCCTTGGATCTCTCTCTCTGCTCTCAGGTCTTCTTCTTTCTGTCCCTACCAAAACCTGTTGGGCCCCAAAAAAGGGAACTCGCACGCGAGTTACCCGCCCTGAACACACAAACCAACAATCAACAACACCCGCTTCGGTTTTTTCGTCCCGCCATCCTGCCTGGCAGGAGCTCCACCTCCTTGGACGCGGTCTTGGGACGCGGTGTTGGCAGCGGACGGAGCGACTGCTGGCCGCTTCGTTGTTTGGGGTGCTGGATCTTCCATTAGTTCACGAACAAACACAGATATAGGAGAAAATGGCCACGGTTTTTGTAAATCCAAAAGACTTCATGTATGGCATATTTACCTAAAAGGGGTGGTTTCAGGGAGTTAAGATGTAGTTTATGACTAGTATTATGATACGATGTATATCGATGTATTACGTGTATCATATATGGAGTGTCAGGTTATGTAGTGCAACTCCGTTCTGCAAGTCACAAAATCTTGTTTGGATACTAGTGAAGAGATCCCAACACGGAAGAGTCATGAAGCGTTGCCATGAACCAGTTTCGTTGGGAACGAGGGTGTTGACGTTGGGAAAGGGTGTTCTTAAATTGCAACACCATCTTGCAAGTGAAAAACCTATTTTAGAATATTTTAGAATATTTATATAAAACATATTAGACCCTTGCTTGGAGTGGATCATGAACACCCTGTCTTTTCATGCCTCCGACCCCCTACAGACGCTTACTGTACCTTCCCGCAGCTGGGGCCCCCCCTCTTCCAGCTCGGGAGTGGTGACCTGTTCAGCAAAACTGAAGGCCTTGGTAGCACCGAATCGAGGCAGAGAGCCTCGCTCAAGAAGGCCAAAAGCCGCAAAAGCAAACCTAGAAGCGGACAAAAGGACACTTGCAAGATAACTTTCCGCAACATGTTCCTCCACAAACAAGGTCACAAACCTCTTTCCACCTTGGTTTCTTCCAGCGTCTTAATATAGGATACAAGTGTTCCTTTCAACATGTTGAGTCCCCGTGTCGCTCCGGTGGCAAACCAGTGGTGGCTGCTTCCAGGTCTCACACGATGGCTTCTACTGTCTTGCTTCACACTGCTCCAACCCTTCGTCCCACCATTCTTATCCAGCATCATCCTATGTATCGACACCATCATCAAAGTGCGCAGGTTCAAGCCTGAAGTGCATATAGCTGAAGTGCATATATCACGTTTTGCTTCTGTATGTGTTCTCATCCTTCCAACAACAACATCAACATAATGCATGTTCAGTCCTCATTATAACGCCCAACATGACATGACATCCCTACCTCTTTTTCATTAATTCACTTCCTGGGCCGCGGACGTCCCCCGGCAGAGGCAAGATGGCGTTTTCGCTGCTGGCTTCACCTTTGTTCGGCAGAGTGAGCCCATGAACCATCATAAAATATCATAAACCATATTGGGAATATCCTAATCCCTGGGCCCGGTGGATGTTGATGGGACCTGGTTGTGCCGACATCCATCTCTGAAATAGGGACACCACCAACAAAACCCTAAAGGGGTTGTACTGCCATATCTCCGGGGCTTTGGGCCGGGTGAGGGTGGAGTGACCAGACTACGGGAGAGGCAGTTTACGATTCGGACCGGAAGAGGACCTCTGAACCTGGTGACTCTGGTTGAATGGGAATGTTCCACTCTGACAATATCAATTGGTTGAATGGAAAGATCTACAGGAAACCATGGTTGAGTCGTGCTGCACGAAGAGCGACTCAAACGGTATGCGGGCTAGGGTCTTTCTCCACGTGACAAACACAGGAGGCGGTCTAGCTCGTCAAGGAGAAACAGACTGACTTACAACGGCGTTTTTTCTCCGTCCAGTTGAGAGGATGTTTCTGAACATCTACATCCGACTCAGTGATGCATGGAGATGCATGGATGTTGGGTTTTTCCATGGTTTTCCTATTCCCTGTAACAGTGGATTATGTTTTCCGCTTTCCTCCTTAGCGGAACTCGTATTGAGTTCCAGTCAGCTGAAGCGTACTAGTGGATGATGATGGTTACTTGGGGCACCCCCAACATGGAAGTGTCCAACATGGTGAGATCTCTCCGTCTTCCGGAGCTGGAACTCGCTTGATCGGAGATCTGGCCCAAAGCGTCGGGATCCCTTGTTGAATGCAGAATACCGAATACCATGGACCCTCATATATGGAGGGGTCGCACCCGAATCCTTTGGAGGGGTCTGGCGTCTCAAAGCCCTAGGTTTGAGGGACCAAGGCGTCTGGGAAACTGACATAACTCTTCAAATTGATTTGCAATGCAACAATATGTTTCCACCAGAACTTCTAAATGAAAGCAATCCTCCTTTCAATCCACCCACCCACTGCTTCTGTTTTGAATCTGACCATCCGTCAACAGCTGGCCTGGCCACGGGCTGCTATGCTCTGAAGGCACCTCCTGCCACTCGGATGAGCGCCCACAAACATCCAAAAACACATCCATCAACAGCTGGTGGAGACACGGGACCAGTCTTTGCATTTGAGCGTGGCAAGTGTAATGTCATCCAAATAAATGCAGGTGATACAGCCGGATGAAACATCTCAGCTGCTACTCTGTGTCATCGCAAGCAAATTTAAGTTCGCACAGGTGCAATCAACCGTTTGCGGATCAAATTCAGGCAATGATTGGGGAGCATCATGAGGCATATCCTGTTCTCCAGGGCTTTTCTAGAGTCTGAAACCAAAACTGGAGTTCATATAGTTTAAAGGCTGTCTGAAATGATCCTGAACACTTGGTCTTAGAGTCTTTGGAATCACTGAGGGTTAACGGTTACCACTGACTTAAACACCGTGGATTCAATTCATACAGACTCAGTGACTCCACCACCAGTCACAACATCCCGTCGCCACCTGCGCCTCAAAGGCGGGTCGTGGTGCTCCTGATCGATCAAAGCAGCAGATCGAGTCGCAGAATTTTCCGTTGGACCATGGACCTGGGTGAGTGACCCAGGTGAGATTCTCTTGGAAAGTCCAAGCTTCACACCCCAACAAAATTGGGCGAAGCATCCGTTCGTCCCTTTCCGGACTCATCTCGCGATCGTTTCCCGTTGTTCGTTGGGCCGGTTCGTTGGGGTCAACGGTCGCCACCGGTGCCGGAGCGAGCAAAAGACCATGCCCAAACAGCAGGATCCAGATTGATTGATACAGTTGCTTTGAATCTGGCTGAGCTGTGAACTCTGAACGTCCCAAAACACACTTCTCTTCTCATCAACACACCCTAGCACCCAACACCCTCAGCGACCTGGTCGAATATTCCTAGCTCTTCATGTCGATGTTGGGGTCGTCCCTCGACGGCCGAGCCGACCCTCCTCTGGGCGATCCTGACCTGAGACGCGACGCTCCCGGTGGGTCGGAGCAGAAGACTCGCGTCAGACTGATCGCGACGAAGGTCCTCCCAGTGGAGCCACGATCTATTTTAAGGAACCGTACTCGTTCTGGTCTATGGATTTGGTCTTTGGAACCACTGGTTGCTAGCTATCGTAGTATATCTAGATCCACTGGGTTCTGCAAGATTCTCTATATAACGATGTATATCGTAGAATCTGCACACATGAACCTGACCGAAGACACATCAAAACCTACATGGACAGTCCGGTCTTCGAGACAGGGCTGAGGGACTGAGATCGGACTTGTCATCCATGTCATGGAACTCTTCGGGACGAAGAGTCTCGGAGAATAGGCCGTTTCGCACAAGCGAAGGGGAGGTTGGGTTCAGTGAACATGCCCTATAGGCCCCAGATACATCCAAGAAAAGACAATCCCATACAGATACATACATATATATATATATACTCAGGGCTGATGACATAGGAATTTGCTGGGCAAGTGAGATAGGAGTTCGGGACACTCTGCCAGCACACGACTTCAAAAAAAGAACATCTGTATAAATACCGCCCGCATAGGGAAATATGACTGATTTCCTATCTCATCTCCTAGTTGCCACACGATATGTTGGCGCACTACTCCTAGGTCATGTGTGGTTTAATGTCAAAAACCTCCTCAAAGCATGCAATCTCAAAAAAAATGTATGAACATAATTATGTGTGCCAGGGTCATTTTTGTATGTTTTGACCTGATGACATAGGACTTGTGGCATATAGGCTATTGCATGATGACATAGGACTTTTTTCCCCTCCATACTTTCACAAGTCCTATGTCATCTCCCGGGAGTATAATTATATATATATATAGAGAGAGACTTACACACTTGTTGAGACCAAGAGTCTCGGGGAAGTCAACAGCAGGAAAAGACCATCGTTGGTGTGTTTTGGATTGGCACCAAAGCAGGTCATTCAGGTGAAGATCCATGAGACACAGAGAAAAAAGTTCATTGAATCAACAAGAACTCTTGAACACCAAAGACTATCCATATCAGATTTATGTTGTATATTAGTCAACAATACCATATCTACATTGTTGATCTATTATTAATTTTGTGCTGTATTCTTCCATATTCTTCCCAAGTGTGGCTTCCTCGGCTCGCCGTGGCTAGCCGTTCCCACCGTGCCACAGTGCCACCGTGCCGGCGTTCTCCCCGCTCGCTCCCTCTCAGTGCTCGGCGGAAAGGGGCAGCTCAAGCGGTCGACGGTGCCCTGGCCGAAGCGACGACTCCGTCGATCCGTGAGACCGTCGACGGTGAGCCGAGACGGCTTAGCGACCGTCGACGGTGAGACGGTCCAGAGAGAGCCAAGGTCTAAGTACGCCTCTCCACCAAAACCTCTTCGTAGGGTTGAACTGGTCAGTGTTTTCATCCCATAGAGTCCAGGTACCTCTTATAGTAGAGGCTCAAGCACTTCCATGCTGCATGGCTCTTGTCGCTACGGCCATCGAAGGACATCCCAGACATGGCCGGTCCGGGACCGCCAAACCGGTGTGGACCGGCCAAACAGTCGAGCCCGACCGGTGACCGTCCGCCCACCCAAGCTACGCGAGCCCAGTCGATGTCATATTCACGAGGAGAACGAGGAAACGTGTCGCGTGTCGAAGTAAAAGACGTGTCGCGTCGGAAAAGACGCGACACGTCTGTGGTACCCAAAGTGCTTCAAATGAACGTGTAGACATGCTGCAAAGCAGAGTCGGCCATAGACATAGCATGACATAGGGACAGAATGTCATTGTGTTGCAAACACAACCAGCTAATACAGGTCAATGCCAATGCCGCAAATTTGACTGAACCTCAAGACGTACACAAACCCGCAACACAATGCTAGATTGGATCCTTGGATTGGAGCTTTGTTGTGAAACCGGAGGTGGTCCATGTGTCAACATGCGTCAACCACCGATGACTATTAGTGAGGTTTGAGACAGTGGCAACTGGACAAACAAAGAACGATATGATTTTCTGCATTTTACACTCAAACCCTATGCAGCGTTCTCATGTGCTGCCCTGTGTTGAAGTGTATAAGTGTCTGTCAACCAAATGCCGTCGATGGCGCTGGAGCGCAATTGTGCCAGAGATGTGTTTGGTCAGGTCCAACTCAGTGGGTCTTTCAACATCGACTTGAACCTTACTTTCTTGTCAACAACAGCAGCAAGATGTGAGGACTTGAGATCAGCGCTGGTGATGTTGGGGGGCACCGCTAGCCTTTCCGGAAAAGAACAGAGAACACATATAATGACTTATATAAGATGGACCTCCAAACGAAGAGCAACCACCACCTGTCCAATTCGACAAGGATTGGGAAACACAGGGAGCTGACTTTTGGTTCGTCAGGTAGACTAGGTAGACGATTGGTCTTGTGTCTTCTCACGTCCACTCACATGGCGCCGATCCAATCGCTACAACGAGACATGTGCTTTTGAGCCATCGAGGGAGGTGACAGCAGCCCTGACCAAACACTGTAATTATGGCAAGATCAAAACCCAGGGGGAATGAGATCGCGTAAAGTTGTAAAATTCCACCTGACATTGTTCCCACAAAAAAGGGCCAAGTGTCACCAGTCAACCAAAACCAGTCATGCAGTCACTGCGAGCGCCTTTTGACTGAAGCAGGACATACGACAGTATCTGCGGACAAGTGGAAACACATTGGCAGCACAAAAATTATCGCATACCGCAGCCAGCAACAGGCTCGGCAAATCAAACCAACATTTCCTGGTAAGGCACAAGCTTGCTTTTGGTTGTTGCCAATGTCGCCATTTGCTCACTTGGTTCTCGGAAACTCCGGCAAAACTAACCCATGAATGGGTCACGACTTTGTGCGTGCTCCTTGAAAAAATGCAAGCTGATTTCAAAGTGGAATAGAAACTGCCCAAAACTCTACCCCTGCATGGATGCCTCAACAGGTGCTCTTTCGACCAAGCGTTCAATGTTCATCACTTGCTGGGGGGTTTGAAGATGAGTCATGACTCTTGTGCGCGATGTCAAAAATGGACGCGTCTCAAAAACGCTACAATTCACAATACAAAACATGACATGAGGAGTGGCCCCATGGTGGTTTGGCATTCTGAAAAACGTGCAAAGACTTGAGTGCCTAAACCGTTGAGACAAATGCAGCGGTTGGATTTTGAGACACACCGGATTGGCGCTCAGCGAATGCTCCAGCTGGCATCCAGTTGCACACGGTTGAGGTTGCAGGTTCAACAGGAGTGAGGCGACACAAAATGAATGCATGATAGAACACCGCATCCAAGGTGCGCAGGCTCGGCTTTGAACAGAAAAGCGAATGGTCAAGGTGGTTAGAGCTGCCAGAGGCAGAAACGGCACATACGGAAATCTGCCGCCGAATCGCGGGCAGCATCTGCTCTCGTTCGATTGGCCAATCGAACCCGGGTATTGTTCCACGAATTTGCTGTGCTCGATCGGCTTTAGCTGAAAACTTCCATGCAAAGGCTGCTTTGAGAATTTTCGAGCACCTGACCAATGCAACGGTAATTGCTGTATAAAACGGTCCTTGCAAATGTAAGACGGTGCTTCTCCATGTCATCTGCGCCTGAGATTTTGCGCCAGGCTTTGGGCCAAGAACTTCCCATCAAATCCACACCAGTTATAGTCTTTTTCGTCATTGGTCCAACAGTCCAACCGAACAGCTTCAGAATGGAGTGGCCGACCCTCTGATCGTGGACCCATGTCAACCTTGGCCTGCCCATTGATGCTCGCAGTCCCGAACCTTGGGGACACTCTCCAAGGAAGCCGCTCTCAAGCGCGGCAGAATCCTCTCGAGTCGCGTCGCTAGTCCAAGAACAAGCGAGGCATTCGGTGGCCGATCGAGGCATTCCTAGCGACCTCTGAATGGCTTTGGGGTTTAGGGGCCCAGTCACCAATCTTTTGGGGCCGGACTAAGTTCTTTGGATGTATCTGTCCATTGATTGACTTTGCTGAAAACACCCAACAATCCATGGGGCTGGCATCTTGACCGATCGGTTGGGGTAGTTGAAACAGAACAATCTAGAAAAGCACATATACTGTATATATATATAGACATACATGCATATACAGCATGGAGATGCATGGAGTGTCTGGGTGATAACTGTCTCCAATGCACTTCGGAACAAAGGGCTTTGCGTGAGGGAGTGGCTGCCAAGACTTCGGTGAATAATTACATTTATTACCAACACATAAACATACATACATAAAGCATCGTGTAGCCTAACAAGGGACCACCGGGAAGACTCTTGCTTTACAGCCTGGTGGTTTTCAGGGTCTTAGTCCACGGGTCTTCATCGTCCAGCGCCAACCACACGCCCAAAGCGTTCCGCGCCGCTCCTCGACGACCAAACGACCACTGGGATGGGACCCACGGACCGCTGGGTTCAACATCCATCACCCTTTGCGCGCCTCGACCAGCGAGACATGCCTATTTAAAGGTAGAAAGAATCACTACATGTATGGGACAAAACATGGACAGGCTGATGGACCCGCACATACCACGTATGGGATAGCTGAGGTGTCCTGTCTGCCAGTTGCAAGTCGAGGTCGTTGGATGATCACCCATAAACCTGCTGTGCCGTTGGATTCTTCGCTCTCCATCCATCGTCCCAGTCTCTGACGACGATTCCACGGGAACGCTCTCTCCTTCGTGGGACGCTTCCCAGACTTGGCAAAGGCGGGCGCTCTTCACCTGCCGTGCCCGGCGGAACGGTCGACGCGTTCGCGTTTTAACACCGGTTCGGGTCGTCGTTGAAAGCAAGGAAATCATATCATTTGGGGAGAGTCGATCCCATTACGAGGGACCAGTGGATGAGGATTCATAAACGCAGTTTCTTTAACATATTGCTTAGCGACTGCTGTAGGTAATAGGACAGACCTGATAGGATTTGAATAGATTTGATTAGAGCTGCTTTATTGAATGTCCACTGTCCACTTTCTATGCTTTAGCTGGGATTGGCCTAATAGGCATGTCTTCCCTAAGGTCTCGTAGGCTGTGTTTGATCCCCTCAGCAGTGAGGGTCTGCCATGGGTCATACCAAACACATACCCCATGCAGCCACAAATCCAAATACCAAACACACTGTCACACATTGCAGCCGTGAAACAAGGGGGTTGGCAGGGCATGAAGAACTGCCAAAAGCTATATTGGTTCCATTGTCACGTGCTTGCCTTTCAAAATGTGATTGCTTGTTCTTTTCGTCCTCTCCTCCCAGATTGTTCACCAAACAGGATCCATTCTTGTGAACTCATGGAGTTTGCTGAGGGAGTTCGAGCTAGAAAGGGCCACATATATATATATATATAGTCTAGTGACTCAGCATACTCCCTCAAGCGTGGGTGACTTGGTAGTCCGACATGACATGAGCATTATCCCAAGGTCTCATTCAAAAAGACTCTCGCACCTGCTCGTGCCCGGTCAGCGCGCCTGCTATGCCCAACTTTAATCTTCCGCCGCATAGAAGCGCCTTGCAGGCGACTTCTGATGTAGGGTGCTGGAGCCATGGTGGCGGAATCCCAACCAACACCCTCACCATCAAAGAAACGCAGCTGCATTGGCGACGTTCTTAGCCAAGGTAGCTCGGGCATGGGCCGCCACGCGATGCACTGGATTAATTGGATTAACCTGAATGTCAACATTGGATTATATATAACCCGGCCACCCAAAGCTCTGCAATTGTTGCGAACTAAACTAGATCGCTAATATCTTAAACATTCTTAAACAGCAACACACCCCGAATAATCTGGCAATCTGGGTTGCCCCAAACTAATCTCTTCATGGGAGGGATCACCAAAAACATAGGGCAGGGATCATAAGATGAGAACATTAGGACAGGGGCCAGCAAACATGGTGGCATTCCCTGCAATCTGAGGGAGATATAATTGCGTCGCATTCCAAAATTATTCAGGAGACATATGGATCAAACCATTAGGAGAAGGCCTTTCCAAGGGAAGTCAGCCTTGCCAAAAAAAATTGTAACTACTAGGAGGTATTTAATGGTATTTATACATAATCTGTTGATGACTCATGACATTACCCCAAAATAAATGGATGCATGCCTCCCCTTCAAGCACACAGCAGGATGCTCGAACAGGCCAATATATTGTGAGCAGACTTGTACCTGACTGACAATTTTTCTTGCAATTCAATTCATGTGCAAGAAAACGTGCAACAAGAAAACATGTGCCAATTCAATCATCATGAGACTCGTTTTCTGCACATGATCAAAAATACGTGCAACATTCGTTGTCAGCTGTCTGCTGTGGGTGATTCTTGTCGCAGGTGTTCTGTCTGTTGCAGCTGGGTGTGTTGGACATTGCACTCGCTCAGTACACTCCTTGAACTCATCATGATTATGTGGAGCTCACCAACTCTTTGGGTATAAGGATGTCATGGTCATGTTTGAAAGGAACCATTGTCCTTTCCAGGTAACCATGATTTTGGTTGGAAGAGTATAATGGTATACAAACGTATACAGTATACCATAGCCTCCTCATCCCCCCTCACTCACTCATATGGATGTGCCGCTTGGCAGCTCAGATTTTTGTTGACACTCACACTCACACTTCTTCTTTCAAGGGTCTCGGCGATTCACCCGGCCGACAACAACACTCTCCAACGCCTCGGTCTGCCGGGGCCTGGGCGATGTTCTGCTTCTTTTTTTGGTGACCAAATGAGTAGGTCGGCCGGTGAAGAGAGTCGTAGATTGGTCCTGAAGGTACTGATAACTTGATCAATTCAATGACTGTCTGATGACTAGGAGGACGGAACCAAAACACCATGGATTCATTGAAATCTTCCTTCAACCGGCGTGACACCACGACATGTAGCGTGAGACCGCGCAAGCGGTCAACATCACATCCAATGGGAGGCATGGCACCCCAGTCGTGTAGCTCTTTCATCTAGTACGCTTGATTCATGGACTGGGTGAACTCTGTTGATGGTGATCTTCACATCTCAAACCTTCCTCACCCAATCCGTCCCATGGCCGGTATGCTGTTCACCCGGGGACCCGTATCACGTCCACGCAGAATCGGTCTGTCAGTCTGTCGTTCAGTCCACTCGTTCGGTCTCTGGAGGGGAAGTGAAAACAAAGGAACCTTATGGTAGAAGGGCAAGCAAGACACAGGTGCACCCGAAGCAAAATGCGGGAAATCAATAAGGCCAGTGTTGTCAGTGGTCAGTATGAATACTGGCTTGGCATTCCCACATCCATACCCACTTCGCCCAAATGATAGAACTTCACCACTCCAGAAGCCTCTTTTGAACAGCTCTGCTTTCCAGCTGTGACACGGGGGGAGCTCAATCTCAAGAGTGCATGTGCTCCAACTACAGCAAACCTGCGACTGTTCGGGCCGTTCAGGGAACATTGCAGACCTTGCCATCTTGAGGAGTGCCAAGAAAAGAAACCAGCGGAGAGACTCCCTCCAGCGGGTAACGCCCCACTCCTCTACTGTGCCAGTAAAAGGCAGCAACACAAGCCACCCTGAAGCCCCGGCTCCAACCATATCCTCAGCAGGTGGTTAGACCCCCCAAACCCCAACCACGTTCTCAGGAGGTAGTTGGAGCAGTAGGGTATACGGGTATATGGGTGTGTATCTTTAAAGCCGGGAGAGCACCTGGCCCTGGCTGGGTAGACTGGTCTATTTCCTGAACCGAACCCAGGCAGCAGCGGCAGCGACTCCCAGTGGATCCCAGTAATAAGGAACCAGGTTTCAATCGGTCTATGGCTATCGATTTAGCTGGAATTAGTGGTTTCCATTGGTTGCAATATAGGTATAAGTGGTAACCGGATAAACTGGGACAGTCAAAGAGAAAAAAAAACACGCACACAGAAACCTGCCCGCGTGACGAGCGGACAATTCCACTGAATAATGTGACCCAGCCTTGAGAAAGTCCAGTGGATGCAGTGGTTATCGAAGCAGGTCATGTTTCTCAAAAACGGAAGCTGGAAACCATGGAATAGGGCAAATCTTAGTTCCACATAATAATTATAGATGGCTGCCTGGGGCTAGAACATCTCACAGGGATTTGCGGCTCTCATCTCCATGAACCGTCCTGCACGTCGGGAGCAGCAGCGATGCAGCCACATGCGGCCACCTTCAAAAGTGGCAACGGCCCAGCCAGCGGCAACTCAGCTGCGGAGAGCACGCCAAGAGCAGCCACAAACACGCCGCCAGGCCTAGAACACGCTCGTCTCATCGACTTTCGACTTTTCCTTGAAACATCACCCCCGATCTCCGCCGAGAAGAATGGAGGCAATGGAATCTCGTTTTCCATTCGCCCCACCAATGGGCGATGCTCACTTGAAGGGGAAGACTTGGAGGGCCTTATTGGGGTCTCCTTGTGGATGATCCAGAAGTGGCGCTGGGAGGCGCGCTACTAGGGGAGTCAAAGGGGACCTAAGTTCTACTTCTTTGATTTGACTCGAATAAGAAAGTGAGCTTCCCAAATCCAACAAGGCATGTATACATGACCGATTCGGGATTGACAATCTGATCTGCCAGGCACCGGGCTAGGCTGCTAGACTGATCGAATGATTTGCTTCACGTCATTTCTCCAGTTCCCCCAATTGCATCCAATTGCTCTGCTGAAATGATCTTTGATCCATACCCACATTGTCAAGAAATAGCCCAAATCTGCGATCCGTTGGGGGCACAAATCATGTGGTAAGCCCTACAGACTCTCCCAAAAGCTCCCGAGCGTGCCGGTGCTCCAACCGATGCCTACAATGGAGTCAAAGATCAAGTAGAGCCTCGACATCCGCTTCAGTCGATATCAAGTTTGAGGATGTCTGATGTGAGGGCTGGGCGATTCTGGGCATAGGGTTTTTAGATGTTTTTAGTACTACCTTCGCCCCGTGAGCGGGGCTCGTTCGACAAACGAACCTGTACAGCAAGGATGCTGCAAGAGGTTGTTGTTTCTTTGTGTTTTCACATGATGTCCAAATGATTGCATCCTCCTCGGGAACCAATATTGAACAAAGCTCTCAACGCAACTCCACATGTTGTGGAGGGGAGATTCTGACCATGTACAGTAAGTGAGTGAGTGTGGCGTAGTCTGCAAATGTCTGCGGCCCAAATACACCGTTCAGGGACCAGGTTGACATCACGTTGATCCAAAACAACATCTGCAAGTCGCTGCCGTGACAAAAAAAGAACGTGTCACTGAACGTGTCATTATGTGGAGGTGTTGCGCACACCCATGTAATGGCCCATCTCAGAAGGAAGGCTCTCCTGAAACGTCGGTTTTATGACTCAAATTGGTGAGGTCAACGGGTCGAGGATGTCTAACCATGCCGATGCCCTGGGTATATCGAATGATGGTTCTCTAAAAAGACGCTTTGTCATGCCTTTTGGACAAATGGATACAAACAACTCTCAGCACTCTCAACACTTGCAGCCATGAACAAACACATCGGCGTACAAAAAAACTCTCTGCACCAGAAACACCCAAACCCCTCTTTTTCCGGCGAGCTCCTCAGCGGAGTGCATTTCCATCCGCTCCCTCTCATCCACCCTCTCCTTCCCATTCATCACGAAAAACCGGGTCACAGGGGAAACGTCACGAGCTTTGGAAAGCGCGGCACCATCATTGAGACCACGCCACTGCCCTGCGGCACCTGCTCGATGATGCTCCTCAAAACGGGTTTGGCATGCAACCGCGCGGTGCAATGGCTGCGTTGTGGTAGGAAACACCAGTATTGAAAGCAACACAGGGTGTGGTGACCGGTGGTCATGTGTGTTCATGTTTGTTCATGTTTGTTCATACTCATCCTTGATGACAGGCATGGATAATCGAGGAGATGACTTGAAATCCCAATCCTCACCAGTTTGAGCACCTCTGGAATACGTGTGTTGCATGGTGCCTATCCCAGTGGATCCCAGTTACCACTATAATCCACTATATAAGGAACCAGGGATTCTAAGTTCTAAGTCCGGTTTTAGTCTTTGGAACCACTGGTTACCAGCTATAGTGGTAGCCGGATCCCCAGGGTATGACGTATCCGTATACTCAAGAACCTGTCAACCAGCTGAAGTGAAAGCGGTTTTCTCTTCAACATCATAGCACCTGACAGTCTTGCACTGTTTCAGTCCACTCTTGCGACCCAAAAGTCCTGCTTTACACATCGCCTGTGTATCGAAGCGCCGGACGGAGCGGATCGATGTATCCAATCCATTCCAAGCATCCCATAGGGATCGATCGCTCCGGTATAGCCATTCTTGGTGCATTTCACCAGCGTCTGGCCATTCTCTAAAGCCGCATACCTGCAATGCAAAACAACATGGAATGCATGGGTGATGGCCCAACCTGATCGGCACTAGGAGGTAGCAATGCCCGAAGTGGCTGACAGCTTTGCCAACATCGCTACTGCAAAAACCACCATGAGACTTCAATCATCCGGAACAGTGTCAGCATCGGTGCAACACTGCAACAGGTTATTGAATCGTTCCTCTGACCTCTTCGTTCTCTGCTGACCTCATACCATATGGCTGTGGGTCAAAGCCGGGGAACCCTGGTTGACCACTTGTGCATGAGTCTGGCGCCATGACTAGGTGAACTGGCAGGAATTCGGGGTCCAAGTTTTGACCCACGGCCATATTGACTTTTTGCATATAAATGTGGTGGAGGAA
This sequence comes from Durusdinium trenchii, assembly GCA_963970005.1. Lineage (NCBI taxonomy): Eukaryota > Dinophyceae > Suessiales > Symbiodiniaceae > Durusdinium > Durusdinium trenchii. Next base: position 24,744 of record CAXAMN010006191.1, read on the forward strand.
GAGATGATGTCTTCCATCAACATCAGCCCCTCTGAGGTTTGGTGCTATGGGGAAATCTAGGATGGCTTTGGAGTGTCCAACTGAGTTGGCGGTCCCTTAACACTGAAAGACCGAGGATTGCGGTGGAAATTGTTATATAAATGACACAAAACGCCTGCTACCCTCATCCTCAGCCAAAATGCACATCAACTCCAAAATTTCCTTTCTGGAAGAGTACTGTATACATACCAAACTGAACCTCCTTTCAGCAAAGTGCAGCAGCAGGTCCTCCCTTCCTGCCCAACACCGTAACCTTTGGTGGAATCCTCAACAATCTCAAGAGGTGGTTTCTCCCTAGCAGTAGATCGACACATTGTCTCTTGGGTTTCATGAAGTCTTGACTTCAGCGACTCGATGAGTCTTGTAGGGCACCAGGAGTTGGCCGCTGAAACGACTGGTTCACAGTGGTTCGTCGGAAGTGGAATCCATTGGTTCCTCTTTGGCCCCGGGGAGGCCCTAGTCAGGGAGGGCTCTGGGGCATACAGTATACCCAAAACTGCAAGATCACACGCGTTGTGTGTGCCTTTCACTGTGACCTGACCTTCATGTCTGGTCTTCTCCCACATCCATCCACACGCATCCTTTCGCCAACTGGCTGATGGCCCCTCAAATGCTGTCGGCCTGAACGGCAGTTGGTCAGGGCAGGTCTCAGGCTTCAAGGCCTGAAGGGAAAAAAACACAGAACGTGGGCACGGTTTCCAGAAAACTTGTGTAAGTCAGTGGGATCAATCATCTGAAGGAAATAAAGGTTGAACATGGTTGAACATCAACATCTCTGAAACCGCCACCCAGTAAATACTTTGGGCACCTTTGGGCTAAGACTCCCCAATACTCATCGCAACTCTCATCGCGTTCGCCAAACTCGCGTCTTCGGCCTATGTTGCTCCAGGTCTGGGAGGTTTCCAAGAGAAGATCCGCGTCCAAGAAGCGGGTCACCGCTGGGAAGTCCGTGTCGAAGCAAATGGTCCCCGTCCTGAGGACACGCGCAGGTCACGTTTCTGGGGCGTTTTGGTTTTGATACGTGCGTTTCTGATCGTTTCTGCATGGGTTCAGTGCTGGAGTTGATGATGGGTCAGGTGGTGTGAACTCCCAGGGTGTTTTTAGGTGTCCCAGTCCCAAGGATTTCAACTCTGTAAGTAACGAAGATCAGAGTCACTAGTTCTGAAGACCAACTTTGGGACCAAGATCTTCCAGAGTGCTTCTGAAAATCCACTCAGGCTCTGGCCTCTCAGGCTCAGGAACTTTGACAAATTTTGGCCTCTAGAACTTTCTTGGTCTCTATCTTTGGAAGATTAATTTTGCGTGTGCTCTGGCAACAACCGGGAACTGGGAGGGTTGACGCAATCTGGGCACAAGCGGCGTGATGCCTTTGCCATGATCTTTTTTCCTGCTGGAACAGTGCTCTCATAAAGGTGAAACACTGAAACAACCTTCGGCTCTTTGCATTAGGAAGAGGGTGCCTCTTCACTGCCCACGCTTGCTAGGCTGCTTTTCATGAATTGGTTCTCCTCGTCCGATAGAGTGATTTCATCATCCTGTCCAATTGATTCGAGACTCAACTCCTTCAACAACTCCTTCAACAACGCTCGATATTTTTTGGCATAGGGGTGCTTGTCGGACTCGGCCATCTCTCGCAGGACAATAGCTTTCTTCAACCACGGTAGCGACTCTTGCTTCTCGTCAAGCTCCATATGTGCCAGGTGCATGCACCAGTATGCCACCGCAAACCATGGTGACTCATGCTTGTAATCATCAATCTTTTTGAATTGATTGATCGACTGTAGAAAGTACTTCTTGGCTTCCTTGAAGTTGTTCTTACTCATCTCAATCATTCCATAGACCCGATACACTTTCCCTACATTGACATGAGAGTGTTTGAGTTCCTTAAATATTGTGTCTGCTTCTTGCACATTCTTCGTGGCCCTTCTGATTCTGGCTTTTCTGGCTTTTGACTCATTATGTAACATAATCATGGCAAGACGGGCGGCCAGGTTGGCATCAAGAAGCAAAACCTCACCGTATAAATAGTTGTCCCTCGTTGCGTCTGGCAATCTTTTGAAACTGACCACAGATAATGACGATGCTTGGAACGCTTGCCTTAATGAAGGCATCTGTTCCAACCGCATCTTTTCCACCTGTGCCTGTTTGCATTCCCTCGGCATGCCAGCTTGTGCATGGAGTGCTTCGGCTTTCTTCAAGGAAAGGCGGGCTTGCACATAATTGTTGTCAGCAAGTGCGCGTTTATAATTCCACCACTGCAAACAAAGGGACATGTCCTCCAAGGCCCGCTGCCAAAGTTCACTTTCTCGACTACCGTCTTGACTATCATCTTCTGAAACCTCTGAAGATTCGGCGTCGGTGTCTGTGCCGTGCTTTGCCGGTTGTGAACAACGTATGCAACGACTTCCCCTAATCTGATTGCATCTTTGGCACAAAGCAAAAGTGCCGCACGTACGACACTTGAGACGCTCTCCGGTAGAGCAAAAGCACCACCAGCATTGTTCATCCACATCGGGCCGAGTCGATGCATCACTGTCATCACTCATTGCGGCTAAAGAAGCTGCAGCTGCAGGAGAGAGTTGATCGGCACTGTGGTTGAAAAGATCGAACCTAGAGTGAACACATGCCTATCGCGATCTATCGAGTCTGCTGCTTCCCTTGCCATCTGTTGCATCTGCAATTTCTCGCTCTGTCTTTTTGAGCCATCGTAAGTTGGGAAGGGGCACAATGGGGCACTAAAGTTGGAGAATCAAAAAAGACACAATCCAAGCAACCAGCTGAACAAAGGCCCCGGGATGCCCCGGGACTTCGTACTGCATGCAGAAAGGCAGTGTAAGGCAGCACCAGCACCTGCAGCAGCACCAGTAAGGGACTCGACAAACATGTAGGAGACCCAGCCTAAACAGGGATTCTAAATGGCCCTCCAGGAAGTTCTCTTTTGAGAGCTCTAAGTCCCCACTGGTCCCCAACCTGCTGGTAACCTGCTACAGGAAACCTCGCACCGTTCCCAGTGCCCGCACTCCCAAACCCACCCCCCGAGCTCCGCCGCCACGTCTCGACCGCCACCGAGCGTCAGAGAGATCTGCTCGGCGTCGGGCCGTCCCAACGCACGAGGCGCGGTGACCGTGGGCCGCGACGTGCCCGGCGACAAATCGGACTCCACGAAGGGCACCTGGGGTAGAAGCGCAGTGTCACGTGCGCCCATGGGATGGGGTGAGAGTTTATCGGGACCTTTGGATGACATGATGATGACGTCACAAAAAATATAAGAAAACAATGAGCGGAGGATGTGGAATGGGGGATGATTGGGGTATGATTGGGGTATGAAATGAAGTTCATCGTTCTTAGCCTACAGCTTTCGAGCTCCTCCTGCGGCTGAGCAGCTGGATGATTCTTGGCGTAGCTCATCACCGAACCCTCTCTGGTGACCAAGTGATACCACGACCTAGGCCAAACAACACCGGCACAAGAAACACCCTTTTTCCACTGTGACACTCGGAGCTCAACGACAGTTCGGGTCCAAGTTGGTTATCCTGGAAATTGACGCTGCGGTCGCAGTCCTTGAAAAAACTATACGGCTTGTCATCCGTCTATGGGTGTGTAGCCCAAATAGGCAAACCATCCCAGGCAACGACCCCCCTGGAAGAAGGAACATAGACCAACACGCTTGGTAGGGGGATCTCCCGGATTCAAAATAGACACCCAATGTGTCGCCGCCTTTCTCCATCTACCATCCATTGACTGTGATTCCACGGAGTCACGAAAGGCCTGGGACCCGGTGTCTCGTTGAGCAAGACTTACTAAAACGAAACGAGGCAAATCATTTATGTGGCTATGCCATGCAAACACCGCATATGCTGGATGAATACCATTTAACATCAAATTTGGCCCATACCTGGGCTCCAAGCTTGCCGTCATCCTCGAAGGACAGCACTATCACTGCCTGGCCATCAAACAATTCGTAAGTTCGACATGTTTCGGTGTTCCACTGCTCAGACTGCTGGTGATACTGCACTGATACATGCTAACACTCTAGCTACCTCGCAGTTGCTTATTTTTTAAAGCAAAAAAAACAGCGGTCCACATGAGACTGACCTATATTTAAAAATATATATATATATTTATTTATTTATACTGCATTATATTATATAGCTAACCTTGTAATTCTATGTACTTCTTGCCATGTGACGGGTTTGTGAAAAGATGTCTCACGTCGATCCAGGGTGCAAACACCTGTCAGAGATTTCAAACGGGCCTCAATCTGAGTCTTGTTGAAGTGCTGCTCAAGGAGGTGTTGATATCCTCAACAAAAAACAAAACTCCTTGAACGGAATGGCAGCCGCAAGGATGTTCAACTGGGTGGTTCCTATACAATACAACTCCTGTAAACAAACATGATGATCGGACTTGAACAAAAACATTAAAAACACACAAACACATTCCTGGGATGTCCTGGGCATGATTCATGAAAAAAACATGATCCAAGAACCGTAACTGCTGCCTGGGTGGATCTCAGGCACACCTTCCCTCCAAAAAGAATCCCTTGAAAACTCCTGGTGCACCCTGCAATCTGCAAGGAAGTAACTAGATGGATCTCCCAATCAGCCCTTCTGCAGGATTCGGTCTATCAGGTGCCCTGAGATCCCAGCTTGTTGAAGCAAGGTTAGTTCATCAAACTCTGGGGGTTGGTGAAGAACAGGATCATCTAGTTTTTTAACAATGAGATGCACAGTTGCCTCAATACGTTTTAGAGTTTTAAACATCGTCTTGTAGTCTTAACTCACAAACATCATGCCCCCCTGGGAGTACACCAATCAAGCTGACACTTGTCACAAGTTTCTCGAATTGACGCATCACTGGAACTGGCCATTTCCACCACATAATGACCCACCCCGACTCCTTCGGATTTTGGGGCCCCATAAGTCCTGTGTACCAAGCCACGCGGCACCGGTGCGTCCAAGCCCGTCTCGGCATCGGTGAGCCGCTCGCTGTGCATCACGATGGCATCTCCCGCCGCCAGGCGCGCGGCGGTGGTGGCCTCAGACGGACCGGCCGTGGTGAGCCTCACAGCGTTGGATTTCTGGGACCACTGACAGAAGTGGCAACAAGTGTGCAACTGTTAGATCTTCTAATCCGACATTGATGTTCTACATCTTATTCCGGATTGATGGCAACAAGTGTGCAATGTGCAACTTTTAGACCTTTGCTCATCCGACATTGATATGTGACTTCACATTCCGGACCAAACGTCCACGACACGGTGCCACCCTGCGCCACCCCGTCTCAACCCCCGTGTCTCAACCGCGGTCGGTCGGGTTGCGTAGAGGTTGTCCATGCTGCTGAGGCAGCTCACGTGGAGGAAATCCCGGACCGCGCCGCCGGGCGAGACGAAGTCCCGATCGATGGAGATCGTGGGCACCTCGGTGGGAGGGGGTGCGAGGGGCCCCGGTGGGGGCCCAGCCAGCGAGTGCTGCAGGGGTGGTTTGGTGACCTAACGCTTGGGGCCTGGTCGAGTGAAGCCTTCGGCATCCCGTGAGAGGTGGGGGGGATGCATGCCTTTTTTTTGAAGATAGAAGTCCAACAAAACGTGTTGAACTGCTCCTTTTTGCTAGACTTCCTGATCTCCATTCACCAGCTCAACCAGTGATCTCCAAGAACAGTCTCGACTACTCTATTCGCCAAGTTCAGCTCAGATCGCTACTCGAACATGTACCCCTCCAATACAACAGGAGACAGCAAAGTAAATAACAAAGTTCGTCAGCTTTTGCAAAAAAGGGGAATGGAATGGAATGGATGGGAAAGGTTCTCTGCCACTTCTTGCACAGCGACGTAGAATCTGATGCCGCCAGCAATGCAAACAATGAAGAGGCTGGCGAGCGCTGCCTCCGAAATCGCCAAAATGTTGGCGAGGTGAGAGTTGCATTTGCTGCCCTTGAATATAAAGGCGTGTTGGACAATTGGATGACACTTCTTGGGTTGCAATAGATCTAAGTAAACCTCAGGTACAAGAAGTCTTCGAGGTTGGAGAAAAGAAAGCGGATTCCAAGGCCTTCCAGTGTTTCATCAGATTCCTTGTGGTGCATCGTCGTGATGTTTTAGACACAGAACAAAAGAACAACACTTACAGTGGGTTGAGAGTAGATTGCACAATCCCCAAGGTCACTGGTTTATATGGACCCCTGCAAAGATTTTAGACATCTTGGGGTGGGTTTGTGCCATCTACTCTCCATCCACGGTACTTTTCTTGGTGGGGGGTGGATGTTTAGGGGCCTTGAGAATTGTTGACCTCTTCGGAAGGCTGTTGAGACATGCTCCTGAGAGGCTCACTACAATTCACCTCACACCTCACAGCTTGGATTGGTCACTGCTCTATTCATCAATGGCCTTCGAACACAAAGAATAGCTTTCTGAATAATTATATTGTCAATTTACATATTATATCATATATTATCATATAGAGTATATTTTTCAATTATTGAGGTTTTCCCATGCAAACTGCACAGCCAAACCCCAATCTTCCCCATTCCCCACCTTCGATCCCGAGGTCCCCGCCTTGAAGCCTGGGCCATGGGAGCTTGCCCAGCGATGAGCTCCGGAGGCAGCGACCCAGCTCTGGCGCAAGCGATCAGGTTGGGATTTGGGGCGGGTGAGGGTTGACGTTGCACCAAACCTCTGATACATCAAAAAGATATATATATATATACATATTATATCCAAAGCATGTGTGTTACATCAACTTACCCTGGTTTGAGGGTTTTGAGGTTGCACCAAAAGTGGCTGTAACTTCCAAAGCTCCTTGAGCACCCTGGGAAAACGTCCTTGAGCACCCTGGGATGGAAGAACGTCTTCCAATGGGCCATCAGTTTTCTATCTGCTGGAGTATCATACTATCATCAATTGAAGTGGAGAAGATGTATTTGCAGAGTGACTTTGGGCTTCTCGTCAATGGGCAGTCAGGGACATTCTAAGGATAGTCCTTTCTCCGCTTTCTCCTCATAATACGTATAGGTTTAACAGGTGGGCCACCGATGTCTCTTACATGAGGAGCGCAAACCGTGCTTGTCTGCATAGCAACACATCACCATTGGACATCGATGACTTGCTGTCTTCATATGTTGGAGCAACACTTGATATGTTTGGATGCACAATGCACAACTATGCTAAACTACGCTATTGTTTGCTGGTATCATCTCAGCCAGGGAGACTATGTCAGGACCGTCCAGCGGTGCTTGCTGTTGTCTTTACTTTGACCCACTAGTCCAACGAGCGGCAAACTCTTGACTTGACGTGTTCTTCCACATGTCCTTTCTTCCCAACAGCACAATGAAAAAGAACAAACATACGCAAGGGCATGAAGAGATCTACCAAACACAAGTTCCAAGCATGATGTCATTGTTCCAGCCGCGGCTCCAAACCTGACTTGTCTACACTGTCCCTAGTCAGTACTTGTACGTACTTGTACTATGAATCTGGCTGCTCTGACAGTACTATAAAACATCTATATAACACCCACTCAACGCAAACAACCAACAGTCCCGATTCCCACCAGCACGAAAGTCACAGCGCTGCGCCCCAACCAGGCGCTGCACCTCGGATCTACAGCAAACACCCCCACCTACTGACTTGCTTCTGCTAAAGGTGAAGGTGAAGGTGAAGGTTTCTTGATTTTTTTTGAGATCATGGCTCATTGTATTGACAATGCCCGTTCTTGGGGGGGCGGCATGGATGTCCCTAAGAATCTGTTGGTCTTCTGGCCAGGGGCTGCTCTCTATTGCAGGGCCCGAATTCCACCCAGCCCCTGGGTTACGTCCCCTTACAGTATATAATATAGCGGATTCATTGGTCTTTGGAAACACAGGCTACCTCGACCAGGTGGCAATTGGGTGCACTGGGTTGCAACGCAAAGTCTCCTTTGTGAACCCCTATACACTTGGAGCTTGGCAAACTCTTTGAGTCCTCAGATCTTTCGCCTCTTACGGCGAAAGAATAGTCGTAAGTCCTGGCCATTTCTGGTGCTTCCATCAACCCCCGGCCGCCCACCTCCTCCAGTTGGCTCACTTGGTGGAGCCAGCAGTGAGCCACTTGGGAAGCTGGGAAACTGCGTGGCCTGATCTCGGGACCAATATTGGGATCAACTAAGGTTTGAACAACCCCAAGCACTTCCCAGCAACCCTTCCATTTGAGCTGGGAGACTGCGTCAGCATGAGCCACTGCCCTGCCACATCATATGCAGGGCTTGAAAAGGAGCCAACGGGCAGAACTAATGATGACAATGTCCACAAAGCCTCATGACGCTGCACGCGGGAAGAGGGATCTGCGCTCTTGACAAACTTCCAAGGGAAATCTCTGGAAGATATTCTAGAGAGAAGCCAGCATAGGCATGCCACCACACTGGCATACGTTGTTGGAGTCCGAATATACTTGCGTTATCCATCCTATAGAATTAGAATGCATGTGACACTTGCTGTCATAGGAGTAGTCAATGCTTTTGTAGATAGTAACACAAGGAAACACAAAAGGCAAACAGGTTCTAGGGATGTCATGTTGTCTTCTTTAATCTAGAAAAAGTAAAACCATGGTTTACCTCCGTGGCAAGGCCTGCAGATCCTGGACTTTCAATGGGACACTTGGATCGCTATTTGGGAGCGGCTTCCCACTTCGATGTTGGTGACCAAAAAGACTCTGTAGGCAATCCTGTATACCTACGACATCCAACATGGTTGAAATTTACGTCTTTTCAAGAA
>CAXAMN010006191.1:44978-86232 GCA_963970005.1 Durusdinium trenchii
AACGGTGTAAACGGTGTAGACGGTGTAAACGGTGTACCGAAAAATCATGGACACTGATTGCGCCAGCAATGCTATTTTTGTTTAGCCGGAAGATGCTGGAAGCGTTTGTTTGCAGTTCAAGCAAATGCAAAATTCAACAAGTCCGACCTTGTCAGGGCTTTGATTGCACAGATGTTCTTTCTCACCAAATGATTTGCCTGGGCAAGGGGTAGAAAGGAAGGCAAAAGAAAAAAGTACTGGATACAGTACTGCTTGAAGAAAACTGTTTTGCAAGATTGTGTGATTTTTTTTTGCCAGGTGACAACCCTGATACAACAAGAAAAAGGTCTCACATTGAGGCTGCTGCTGAGGCTCTTGCTGATGGGGTCCTATGCTCAGGGATCTAGAATTTTGTTGCCCTAGTTTGGGGTACAAGTACAGGTTGGATGGCATTGTACGACCTAGTCATTCGTGCTGAGGTTCCTGCGACAACAGTTCATCGTATCAGTCGTGACGGAGACGGAGACCATGAAACAGATGGACCCCAAAAAAAGAAAAGAAAATTGACCCAGAATGTGAACCGTGATTTGATGCGAAGTTTCAGACATTACGGAGTTGGTTGGCAAGTTCCCATAGAGACCTACAGATACGTCCAAGGTGCCACTTCTCTTGATGTTCACTACCTTTCTCCAGAGAAGCTGCTGACTTTTCTCATTGAGAATCACCCTGCTGTTCTTTTTTGGTGAGCCAGACATGTCCAAAGTGAAGTCCATCCTTCAAGGCTTCTGGGAGGGCTACCGGAAGTTTCATGACACCCATTGCGTGTTCTCCCAGTTCGGTCGCAATGAGATCCATCGCGTGATACCTTTAGCGATCCATGGAGATGAGGGAAGAGGTCGCAGACGGTCTTCGACCACCGTTGTGTGTTTGGAGGCCATTTTGGGGTTGAAGGGTCATGTTGGGCCTTGTTCCACGTGTGTGTGCCGTCAGGGCTTTGTCGATGGCAAATGGATGTTGGGGCAGAGCATCCATCTCTGAAGACCATGCGATCGAACCTGAAAGGAGCTTCAATGATCCAACACTGGCCTTTATTTGTTCTGCCAGGTACACTTCACAGGTTTTACAAACCCTTGACATTCAAACTGCTGGAAGAGATTGCGACCATTTTGAACAGATGTTTCTACCACGGGGTCAATGCGAGAGGAGAGAAGTGGCATCTGGCCATCATTGGATCAAAGGGTGACCTGAAGTGGTTTTCCAAGATTTGTTGTCTGACTCGTGGCTACGAGCGTCAGGGCATTGTCAACAACATTCCGATGTGTCATCATTGTTTAGCGGGGGGGCCAGGGCTACCACCAGAAGATGTAGTACAAGAAACCCCGGCTTGGTGCAACACTATTTACACACAACGCCCTTGGAGCATTGTAAAACCACCTGCATTGCGTGATCTTCCCTTTGACTCCAACATTCCGGAGGCCCTGTACAGGCACGATCTATTCCACGTGCTGAAATTAGGCTTGTTTCGCGACCTCACAGGGTCGATTGTATTCTTGTTTTTGAGGTGGGACGTTTTTGGGGCAGCTGGCAAAGTCGAAGACAAACTCAACAGTGCATTTGGAAGCTTTACTTTGTTTTGCAAAGCTGAGGGGCACTCACCGGCCCTACGATCCTTTACGCCTCGGCTGTTCAACTACAGTAGTAGACGGAGCTTTCCTTGGATGAACATAAAGGCAAGCGACTGCACATTGGTCATGAGGTGGCTTCGCGTGCTCACAATTGGCGTCAAGACCGAAGGCAGTCATTATTGGCAGATCCCCATTCTGGATGTGATTCATGGTGTGCTTTGTATGGGCCTTGAGTTCTATAGGATCCTCACCACTCATGGACTTTGGCTGACAAGGGCATGTGCTGCCACTGCCTATGAAAAGGGCCAGGCTGTTATTACCGGGTACAGCTGGCTTGCAAATTGGACCATGATGAACCACTTCAACTTATTTTCTTTGAAACCGAAGTTGCACTTCTACAAACATGTGGTTCTGGACCTAAAACTTCAGTTGGACAGGGGAAATGTTCGTGTGCTGTCGCCTATTTCGTGGGAATGTTCCCAGAACGAGGACATGATTGGCCTCATTAGTCGTCTGTCCAGAAGGGTGGATTCAAGAGTGGTAACAAGACGATGCCTCCAGTTTTTTCTGTTGAAGGCTCATGTCTTATTGAAGCGGCACCACCCAGGCTTTTGAAGAAAACATTGTGGTTGCTGGGGGGGTGATTGGGATGGAACAGGTGTGAGTGCATGAAAGTCTGGTCCAATGTATGCATTATCAGATCCACTGGAATCACAATAGAACCAAAAAGCGTTCTTTTGGGCAAACGGCGAAACTTGGATGAAACGACGAAATAAATTGTTGTTTCATGTTCGAGCTTTTTTTTCAACCGCCAGGATTCCCTAGGTATAGAGTGTTTTTTTTCATGGTTTCTATGCCAACGACATGCTGTTTTGTTGTGACTCTCTCAAAAGCGCCCTCTCAGGTGGTTGGTGTTTGGGGATGTGAGCAAATATCGCCTACATTTGGATACATTTGGTGATGGATGTAGGATGATGTAGGTCAATATTGACTTCGATGGATCGTTTGGGGTATTGATGCTAGAAAGTGAGTGACTCACACAACCTTCTCTTTTTCATGTCGACTCTTGGATCATGGAGTGAGGATCCGTGGATCATGTGGAGCGCCCCCCACCCCAAATCTGAAGAACTGACCGACCCCTTCTTCTAAATGGTCTCCGCCACGAACTCCTGGCTTCCTCCCTCCCTTCCCCACATCCAGGGGGCCCCGTGTCCTACCCAGGGGCCGTGTGCACCGAGGGGAAGGCCAGGGTGACACTCCAGAGCTCCGGATGTCTGGTCACAAGCCTCCGCAAGGAGAGTGGAACCAGGTGAACATCGCCTGATACCCGACCGCCCCCCTCCGGTCTCGGTTCGATGGTTATGGTGGTTGAGTGCCAGGGGGGGCCTAACCACCGAACCTGAGGGTATGGGCGAAGCCTAGGGATAGATCCCCAGTGGTCACTGCCGTCTTTCAACCACCCTTTCGCAGGTTCTGGCTATGTCAGTCGTCACGTGAGATGACCAACTTCCGATTTGGTTGTGTCTGGATCACCGGCAGCTACGAAGAGTCCCCCCAACAGACCAGAACAGGCCCTCCGCTCCAGCAGAATATACGACAAGCCACGGCAATCTGAAGGGTCAACCGCAACCAAACACCACCTGTGTGGGACAGGAACCTCTATGCAACCCTGCATCTTTTTCCCCCGGAAAACACACAAAAACACCACCCAAATTCATCGGTCATGAGCCCAGGCCGTGCCCCAGGTGGTTCTAACTGATCCCGTTCGATAAATTCCTACAATCAATACCTACAATCCCAGAGGGGTCGTGATTGATGAAATCCGGAGCCATCCTTCTGTGACTGGGAGCGGTCACCTGCCAGGTCATGCAGTACTGGACGCCAGGCGGGTCGCTAGGGCTCCAACGACCTCCGTTTTGAAGGTGGTTAGGGGTTGGAGGGATAGGTGCCAGGGAGGTCCAATGCCCCCCTGAGGATGTGGCTGGAGCCCTAGTATAGTGCCAGTGGTGCTTGTGTGTTGCTCATGTGGTGCATCTGTTGTGTCCAGATCAACATAATATCAAAAGCATGCTGGGGTCGGGGCACTAAGCCACCAACTCACTCTGCAAAGTCTCACCTGACTGCATGGTTACAGGAACATACCGGATTCTTAGGGAAAATCCATCTTGCAAATTGGCAGCAATTCTAAAAACTAACTTGTCAAATCCGTTTACGTAACTTATAAGGAGAGACCTTTCATGGCCTAAAACTGTGCACGACAAATACGAGGGGCCGTCTTTTCCCCACTCCTCGCCTCCGGTGCGCCAGGTACGCCAAGCTCAGCGGGATCTGAAAGGCGACCTCATTCAGGATCAGAATGCGTCGGAATCCGTTTCCATGACTCGACCACGACGTCGTGCCATGAAACGCCCAGCAAGGAACCGTCAAGCTGCGTCGGAGGCACAAAGAACGAGGTAGCACGGGAAACGACCGTCTGGGAGCCCGGAGCCCCAATTTGGAAAAGGAGATGATGACAGGCGCATAAAGCAAAGTGTTTAACCTGGTCCAGAATGAAGGTCCAGCAATCTACTGTATACTTAAGTGTTTTCACAACCCTTCCCTCCTCCTGTCCATACCGATTCGCAGCAGCTGTCTTCACCCGTCCAGTCCAGCTGGGTCTGACCGGCGTGGTACCTGTCACCGTCCATGGCTTGTCCTGCACGTGCATGCGGATCAAATGACCTCCAATTGGTTCGAGGAATCGGCGGAATCGGTCCGGGCTGGTGAACCAGAAGTTCTGCAGCAAGCAGCCAAGTGAATAGTCAGTTCAGTGACACTCATTCGGATGAACACGTACAAAGAACACCCAAAGGTCAATGACTTTGTCACTTTGTCACACCCAAGAAACACACTGGTCTTCCACTCTTGGACCCGCTCCTACTCTCGGACCCACGTCGCAGGGTGTCGGTCTACTCGCACTTTTGTGTGGCGCTGAACAGGTCGAGCCGTCTCGGGTCCGGACGAGGGGACTTGGGCCGTGTGGCGCAAATGACCAGGGCGGCTTCTTGCAAATATCCCCAGGTGGTCAAGCCCATCAGCACGCCTCACTTGCTTCGCTTTGACATGACATGATGGACCACGCGCGCGGCGGTTGAACGGTGGAACCGTGAGTGTGGACGGCACTTCAGCCCTCTGCGGAAGGTACATGGACCCTGCAACCCCAAGGACCTTCTGAGAGACTGAAGGAATCATGTCATACCATACCCAAACGATCCATGTAAGTAAAGGTGTCCCACATTCACCACCCAAAACCACCAGTCATGTAGGCCATATATGTGCCACCATGGAATGGTGTAAAATCAAGTGGTGCAAATGTTATCAACTGTTCTTTGAGGTTGATGAATGCCTGATAAAAAGGAGCAACCTAACGGTTCAAGTAGTACATTACAGCCAATTTGCAAAAAAATATAGTCAACATGCAGGGCATGCCCAGAATTGCAGGGGTCTGTGTTGACTTTGGGGGGTATTCATTTCTTCGTGAACACAGATTCAGCTCGTGGATTTACTGAGGGATTCGTAGATAAATTAATACTGCAGTGATGTTCTCACAATACCAAGTGAGCAGGATCTTGTTTAGGATCTCGGTTCAGCAACAGAACACCACCTCTTCTTGCGCTGCCCAGAACATGCAGGTGAAATGTTGCCTAATCCACTGGTTCTATCATATCCACCGAGCATTTCAGTGGCCTTCAACACTGATCCCCCTTACATCTAATTATACATTGTATAGCATTTAATGTCTAATTGCCGTCCCTCTAAGGGATCGGGACACAACAAGAACTCACTAACTCACTCACCCACTCATTGACTAACTCAAAGGTACCCTACAAAGTAGACTTACTAGGACTTGCTTGAGGAACCAGGAAAATAATGAAAACACCCATATGGGTTTGTATTTTTTTAAGGTTCCCGGGCCGGGATGTTTGACTATGGGGTATGCTCTTTGGGGGTATGCTTCGGGGTATGCTTCGCGCAGTGTGAAGACTAAAGTAGTAGCATTTCCAGAGGGCATCCTTCAGGGTATGCTTCGGGGGTGTGCTTCGGGGTATGCTTCGCCAAAGTCGAACATCCCAGCCCTACATAAACTGGACACCTTAAAAAAAAAACAAGCCCAAATATTCTCCAAAGAGAATTCACGCATAGGGAATCAACCCTCACCTTAATGAAGACTCATCTTACAGTCTTACAGTACTTGGATCATGGGATCGTCTTAAGTGTTTGTGTCCAAAGACGATCCCATCATCTTGCAAGTACCCGGAAACACTCGACCCACGTGGCTTCTCTTGGACCCTACGTGGCGCTCGCAGCGTCGGTACACGCGTGTGTACTCCTTCGCTCCGTCACCGAGGGGCCCATGGGCAGCAGGCAAAGGAGGAAGACCCAAAGACGGTCCAAACACTCGGCCAAAAGGCAACAACACCTCAGACCCAGGAGGCCTTACTTGACCCAACAAGCAAGGGCCTAGGGCCTAGGAAGTTTTGGGGCCTTAGGGTCAACAAATGCTTTTTCTGGTTTGGTTTCCTGATGTTTACGAAGAAGGTTTTGGGTCTGAAGGTGACTGTGTCAATTCTTTTTGGATCTTGGCGACCCCCCCCTGCCAACTACAGAATGGAGGTATTGGTTCCCAACATATTCCATACATGTATTGTCTGGGGTTAGTCAGGCGAACCTCCTTGGGATGATTTTTGGTCATTGCTCCAACCTCAGATCAAAACCTGGGACTAAACCGACTGGTCACCGGATCCACACCAAGATGATCGTCATTCCACATTCAAACAGAAGCGGATGGCATGGCCTCTGCAAAGACCATTTTCCAAATACTAAACAGGTGCTGAACTCCACTTCCAGTCCCTAGGGATCCAAGTACCTTCTCAGAAGGTGATTGGAGACTATTTATGTAGGCTTGGAGGGCCCAAGTACCTTCTGAGAAGGTATGTGGATCCCTAGGGAGTATAAATTCAGGGAGTGAATGTACGTGACTTTCCTCTTGAATGAGGTCAATTGATAACCCAATCAACTTCTGGCATGACGGCATGACTTGGTGAACCGAAGAGGTTAACAGCGGAGTGTACAACCTGAGCACTCCTGCGGTTCTATGGTAGCATAAGTCAAATAGGCAATCTGCTGCCCTCATCCTTTGGAGGCAGAACAAAGGCCCGCACTCCTTTGAAGAGAGAAGTGCCAAATCTCATTGAAGTGGCAAGCGACCACTCGTTGCAAAAAAAACAAATGATCGGCACAGAACAGGCCAAGAACGCAAATTCCTGCACATTCCATGCTTGCATATGCTGGTATACCCAACAATGGGACATGACAAAGACCTTTTTTCATCAGTCTGAATATGACGGTGTGGTCTATAGTAGCCCACATTGTAATAAAAGGCCACTTTAAAGCTTTCAGCTTGGATTTTAAGGACCTGTATCGGCGAAGGTGTGAATACGTTCAAAGGCAACTGGCAGGAATTGCCCCATCTGCAGTACCAGAAAAATAGTATAATTATACTCAGACTTCCTCGTTTTGGGTGGCACAACAATTCTCTCAACCATCTCAAGAACAAAAGACTGGTCGTGTTCAGTATTCCAATCTGAAGAACTGAAGAACTGAAGAACTCCTGTAAATCGACACAATAACGCCTGGATCACACACTCTTGGGCTCCACATGGCGATCACACTCTCTTCGCTATACATGTCTCCCACATGTCATCCACATCATTAGGTCCGACTCCAAACAAATCCCAGTAGCGCCATTGAGATGGTCCGCATGCCAGGCACCGCCTCCAAGTTCGTGAACAGCGTGGCCTCGTCGCCAGCGGTGCGATGAACCGAACGGGCCGAACGGGCCGAACGGCCGTCGTGCTGCGGAGGGGGAATGGACAGTTGTGATACTGATAAGTTGATTTATATCCAATATATAATATATTTATAAATTATGTTGGTAATGATGTCCTTTATGTGTTATTTTTCCTAGGAAGCCTTTAATTATCGTTAATTACCAGAAATATATATCTACAGAGCAACACCCTTTTGTGTGAGTTTTCGTGTGTGTTTTTCGTGGGGGCCAGACCCTTCAGGAACTGGTTGAATGTCTGTTTCACGATTCCCAAGTGCAATGCTTGTGAGACCCATGACCTTCAGTGCAAAAGAACGCTTTCACCATTGGTCACCAAATCACGAAGGTTCCACTCACCTTGGCTCACTCACCGCGGCCAAGGGGCCAGAAGCGCCAGGCACCATATGGCGCAGAGCTGCTTGTTGCTGGCCTCATCGATCAGCGTCTCGACGGTACGTCGTCGACGTCGTGATCACCGTCGTTCCACGCGGAGCTCGGTGGATGCCGGAGGCGACGCCCGACGCGCCGTTCCAGGCGTAGCTCAGCAAGTCTTCAGGGGCACGAAGACTCGTGGTCATGGGAGTTTGCGCATCACATCGGCTAAATTGGCCGTCACTAAACCCCGGTGGGGGACTATCAGAATCCAAAAAAAGAGGTCTCTGTTGGTTTGTGAAGACAGAATGTCGCAAAACCAGGGAAACAAACAAACTTTAGTATCAGAATCTGCAAATCCTAAGGATGCCGATACGCACATGCAACAACGCATCTGGAGTCAAGAATGCCTGTTTTTTTTGTTTGCAATTTAGGCTTTGGGCACTTTTAGGCTCTAGGAATGAGAGCCCTTGACGGGAACACAGGCCGAAACCTGCAGCTGGCAATTGAACAGTATGGAACAAGAAGTTGACTCTATGTGCAGCACGAAAGACCAAGTATGGCAAGTACTTATATAATTGAAATTGATTTTTTGTTCGCAACTACATACTTGGGGGTATTAGTATTGTTTTATTGTCCCAGTATTGCCAATCCTTTTCTCACGTGAGAAACATGCGACACACGATCAAATCTCACGGGTTCCATACTTGGAAAACGAGAGCCCGAGCTTCTTCGGACCCTGAGCTTTAAGTGGATATCATATGAGCAGCGGACAAAATTACTTGTGTAGCCAAATACCAGTTCCACAGAAACAAAGCCCTCCAACATACATTGTCATGCCGTGACTAGTCATACGTCAACCATCGTCAACCAATATAACTTTGTCGGTCGTCAAAGGGTCACCCGAAAGGGTCGGGTCCATCGTTTGATTCGCCGGTGAGTTTCTCACGGACAAAGCGATTCGACCGCGTTTCTTCGCCTTCCATGGGCTTGGTGGCTGGAGAGGCCTGGAGATTCACCGGTCAATGGAACAAATGGGACCCGGTCATGGACCGGCGAACAACAGAATAGACAAAGAGATGTACCCAGAACCCAGACATGAGCTCCACTTTGAGAGGAAGTTTGACCATATTCTGGGCGGCTATAGTGGTGCAAAATAGAGGTCACTCAGGTTCTAAGTATAGTTATATATATATAAGGTCAACCTACCAGCCCAGAACCCACCACAAGGTGAAGGTCTGTGGGAAGCGTCTCGAGCGCAAGTGATGTCGGTCAACCTACCAGGGTTCTTCCGGGGCTCCAAACCGGACAGAGTGTGTTCGTTGCTTCCGCATCCCGTGCGAAAGAGTGGGTGTGGTAGGAATAGGAAATAAGAATAGGTGAACATATCCAGCACTCCAGGATTTGACCTACAGTGAAATTTGACAAGGGCACAAATGCTTGCAAAACCTTGTAAACGTGTCCCTGAATCCATAGCTTTATGGGTTTGCTTATCTATCTGAATTGGCCACACCCAGAAGTGCCCGGGGTCTTGAGAATGGAGAGCTCTGTGGCCCTGGAGGCCCTTCGCCAAACGCCTCGTGGCGCCTTCCAGACTGCCTGGGAGTGCACGGGGGGCGCGAGAGCTTGGGGGACCTAGGTTTGAACCCCACAAAGGACCCAGTGACTATAGTAAACGGGTTTTCTCCGCCGCTTCCAAAAAGAAACAAACAAACCAAAACACAATTAAAGAGACACAAGAAACACGTCATCCAAAACAACCCAAACCTTGGTTCACCCATCACAAGACCTGGGATCTGTTGGTTTCCAGGTGTCCAAAACAAAGGATCAGCCGCCACCGGGTCTTGCGTTTCTATGGCCGATGTCTGTTCTTCTGAGTCTGTGAACTCCTCTGAGAAGTCTCTTGCAGCTTTGAGAACCAAGGCGAAACGGGTACCTTTCTGGCCTTCTGTTTTCAGTATATACTCGAAAGCCCATCAGATGTCCATCACTCAAAGACCATGAAAAACAAAACTTCTGTGCTGGGCCAAACGAATCCTTCTGAGTTGGCGTCCAAAGGTGGGGTCTGAAAGATGACAAACTTCCCCGAAGGATGTAGCAAGTAATTATATTCACCTTCTCATGTGAGCCGCGCTCACTGAACCTCTTCAGGGTGAGTTCTTCTTCAGCTCTACAAAGTGTCTGTAGCTCCTTGTCAACCGCAAGACGAGTGAAATGAAAAGCCCGATCCAAAAATCCAAGAGCAGTGGTGATCTCTTACACAGAAAAGGCTCACTTACCCCAACAGCACCAAATGTGACATGTATTTCCAATTCACTCACAATCAGTGCTTGGGTAGCCCGGAAATAGTAAGATCCTTTCTCCCCAAAGACCCTCAGAGTGCTGGTGGGATGTGAACTGAGTGGCTTGGAGGACCACTTTAGGATACTTCAGGTCTTTTTGGAGATGCCCTTCGCTTCAAACGAGCTGTTGGAATGGGGGCCGAACCTTTGGAAGCATTCCGGCACTCCCAAAGCCACACATATAAACATGCAAATGTTCAAAAGAGCATGTTTGGAGCAACCATGTGACAAGTGTCCAAGCGATTCTTCTGGAGGCGCACGTGAAATCCAACATGACCACCGCTTCCTTCCGCGCCTGCAGCCTCGTCGGCTAAGGTCATGGGACAAAATAACAGCTTTGCGCAGCGTGCAGCTTGCGCGGCTTGGAGCAGCGTCGCGCCCAAACACCGATCAAAGGGAAACCACAGGGTGTCCCCCGCTACAGTATTCTAACAACTTCAAGCTGCTGTCTGAAGGCACTGTGGTGTCGCAGCGAGCTTTGCGCTAGTGAGGGGGAGCGAGGTTTGGTGTGTCTATAACTGCATAGAACATCAACTGCAAATTGTTCTTTTCTGTCTCTATACGACCTCTCATGCGACCTCTCATGTGGTGTTCATGTCGTGAGGTCCAGGTCGGCCTGTCGGTGTGTCCCAAGAACTGGAGCAATGCGGACTGTGCCGTGTCCGGTGCCAATCGGTTCGAGCAGTCTGCTCGCTTCGTGCGTTGCGTCGCGTCGTTGCGATGGTGTGAGCCAGAAAAGAGGGCCAAGAGCGGTATTGGAATCTTCACACTGAAAAGGCGAAAAGCCGTCTTGTCTCATTGATTTAGTTTTTCTTTTGCCTCACCTCGAAAAAGGAGCAAGACCAGGGGAAAATACTGATCTGGACAAAAATCACCCTTATAAGTCATTGCAGCGTCCTAGGCGTCCCATCCTGTCGACCTTCAGTGAGGGCTCGCTTGGTGCTTTGAGCACCTCGACCGGTAGGACCCTTCGAAAGCCTGGACCAGGAGCTGTTTGGTCCGGTCCTCACCCCGTCGACTTTCCGGAGTCCAACTTAGTTAACATGTTGGAACTCCCAGACACTCCATGTCATATATATGCATACATTGACCCCCCTGGCGCCACCCCAATGTAGACAAAGATGGCAGTCCCATGGAGTGCTTGGGTGTTGGAACTTACACTTGCAATTTGCACTCTTCTTAGCTTCTTCTCGTGCTGAGTCTTACCCAACACGCCGTGCACTCATGGAAATGGACATTCCGACTCAAACGCTGGAGGATACATGGTCATTTACCAACCGAAAACCAGTAACTGTCGAAGCAGTTCACGGGAAGAGTTGGCTGCATTCCGCCCAAACCATCAAATTCGGCTTCACGGCTTCGGTTGCCCAACTCCATCCACAATTGGAAGGCACCAGACTGGTCACCGGTTGCTTCAGAAACTGCACCTCCCAACCGACCCACGTCGCTCGGACCTTGGCCACCTTTGTCTAAACAAGACCGCCATCTCACCGCCACCGGACCGGACTGGGGCGCCCCTGCGGGCCCAAGCTCAAGGCACTGCGCAAGGCACTGCACCTCGTATTTGCTCGTGCAAGCGAAAGTGTGGAGTCCGAGGCCGGGTGGTTTCTCAAAGCTGCGTCCAGCTTGTGTTGGCCAGCGCTTGACATATATACACTATAGTGCTACTGGATTACTTACAAACTATAAACCCACTCCGGTGTCACATCACAAGGCGCCAGCCCCCCCAGCCAGTCATCTGATAAATCATCTGAGTTGCTTGTATTGTAATGTACTGTCATCATTGTCATCCTACATCATCCTACCACCTGACTGGGTGCCCTGGGGCTCCACACTCTGCGGGAGGCGGCGCCTGTCACCCGGCTGATGGTGGGATGCTCCCCTATCGCCGAGGAAAAATGACGTCATCTTTTCGGTGATTGAGGTCGAGATGGACATGTTTCTTGATATGTTTGATGATGTGTTTTGTTTCGACTTGACCAATCCCAGTCTGTTTCTAATGTTTCAAGATCAAATCATTGACCTTCCTGACAACCTAGCGAACCCAAGCCTGCTCAAACCACTGCCACCCAACTAGACCTCCATAAGCCCAATGAGTCTGCCACTGCCACAATCACATACAAGTAGGTGGGGTGAGTAACTCAAAGAGGATCGATGGATTCTCTTTCCACTCTTTCCACGGGGCTCTGATCGACGGCCACATACGAAGTGCCTAGGATAGGCTACAGGGAGAGCAGGCTCCGGGCACTATTTCATTTGATCCTAGCTGCCTATAGCTGCCTGGCTCACCTTTGGAAAGATGAAAGTGAACGGCACAGGTCATCAGCTGATCGGAAGCTCTTTGGAGATGCCATGCTTCACATATGGCTTCACAAATCCTTTGTTTTAGATGTGATGCGGGCGGGACATACTTCAGATATCCCGCGCGTTCAGGGTCCAAACATGAGGGTGTCCTTTGGGCCCCAGTTCGACCATTCTCTTGGGAAGTACGAACTCACCTGCAACTGAAAACACCATCCTCAATTCCTCAGGAATTCCTCCAGGGACCCTAGGGACGCTCCCAACCGCCGGCATCGTGCCTTGGTCGGAGCTAAAGCCTTCACAGTAAGGAGATCTCCCAACTGCACAGCCACCATGGCGTGCGCCGGTTCGCTCGGTTGGATGGGAGGGTCCATAGTACAGTAAGGTTGTTTGGAGACGAAACGAATCCAGGCCCGAACTTGAGATTGATGAGTTTCGGGTCCGCATCCCTGTGACAGGTCGGTGACCGGGTAGGTCCGGATTCTTCCAGTTTGGAGCTGACCTGTGACAGGGGTTACAATGCTGTGTTGTCTGACGTCGTGCATCAAGGTATGCGGTGGTGCCGGGGGGGTGAAACTGAAACTGGTTGCTTCCTCGTGTATGTGAGGCATGCGGCCGGGGTTCACCTATCAAGTTCCAAGAAGTCGGGAACTTCTTGCGGCTCGCTATCGCTAGGCCGCTAGTTGTTGGCTGGATGTCTGATCAAGTAAACCAACTTCCAGCAATTCTAGCGCTGTCACGAACCTAGGTGGAATCTGGATGCCAACTGACTGTAACACGGGTATGCATGTGGTGCGCATCTTTGGTGGGTATGGCTGGGGTTTGCCAGTGTTGCTTGGTTGCCTGCGGAGTTGCTGGGCCATCCTCGACTCTGAAGCATGATGTCTTGCTTTCCAGTACTTCATACCTGCATGGTGTCCATGGTGTCCATGTTCAACCAAAACAACTAAACATTCCCCCCCGGCAGCAGTCTCTGGTCATGGTCATGGCAAACTAAAACATGACTGCCGAAGAGTCTGGCAGTCGATTTGGGCCAATTGCAAGGAATGCAGCAACATGGGATGGACCAAAAACTGTTCAAGATCCCAAACCCGCATGGAAACCGACCTAATCGATCAATGAGCATCCAGCCAAGTCGAAAAGACCCTCCTGCATCGGAGTTGGCAACATGTCTGCAATAGAATTCTGTGACACGGCCGCAGAGCAAAGTGCTCACCTCTGGTCATTTCCTGTACAAACCCAGCCATTCTGTAAGAGCTCACCCTGTAGAGCCCCAAAAGCAGGAGAAGAGATCTGCATGACCCTCTCCCTTCACATGACAAAGGGACACATGACACAAAGCCCGCAGAATTGGAAAATTACAAAACCTCAGCTGAATGTTCTTGACACAAATTGATCTGTTGGACTTCCTGCTAGGCTCTGCTAATGTAGAAAACTGATTGATAACCAATAAAACACCCCTCACCCCCCATTTGGATTGTAAAGCATCTTTATATCGTTCGTAATATGGCCTTTATTAATCAAGAGGTATCACGAGTCGACATTGTGTGCGTCACCCAAAGTTCTCACTCTGCACGGGTCTACACTGGGGTCTTCCCCAAACAAACCAATGTCCAAGTCGTGTGTTCACACCTTTGTGAGCACGCCACAGCACCATTTTGCTCAAAAAGGCAATTCTTCAGTTCATCTCCTGCCAAGTGGCTCTTGTCATTCCCTAGGGCTCCAGTCGTACCTCCTCAGAAGGTATGACCGGACCCTCCTGGCACCCACCCCAGTCCCACCTTCGAAACGAAGGTACGACTGGAGCCCTAGGGTGAATCTTTCGTGGTCAACCAACATCCACAGGGATTCACCCATAGGGAAAATAACACATCATCCTATAAACAAAGTGAGTTTTTTGCCTTTCTAGGATCCATCCATCTCCGCACCTTCAGAGCCACCGAGCTGCTCCTTTCGCTCCTTTTTGGGCGTGCGCAGCTGCCCCGCGGGTCGGGGAAAGTCCCCGGCCGCGGGTCGGAGATCCGCCTGGGACGTCGAGTTAGGAGGTATGCCAGGGGTCACAACAGTCACATGGACTTAGTTGGGGGGGGTGTGGCTCGTCCCATCCAGTGAGTATAGATATGATGTTCGGGCACACCATGGTCACCATGGGGTCACGAGACCATGGCCCCATGGCACCCCGGTTCGGAAGGGCAGAACACATCCTACCACGTACGGCGGATTTGCTTTGATCTGGTCTCATGAGTCGAGCCTACTTTGCAAAGTTGGATCAATTAAGACTAATCAACTCATCTTCACCCACAAAGAAGCACAACTCATATGGGTGTTCGTCCATGGTTCACAGGATCCTTTTCTCATCTACACCCACGTGGTCCATGAGGGATTGAACTTTGGGAGACCTAGTACGTCATGTCATGTCTGCAAGCTAATTCAGTCTTGGAGGAACAAAACAAAGTCCGAGCTGGTCGGGTTCGACCTCCCCCGGGGAGACGGGTCCACCCAGTGGGAGACCTTTGAGGGGGGGACCTCTCCCGGAGTACGGACAACACCCCCTGTTGGGCCACACGAGTCGGACGAAGACATCATCTCGGCGACGTCCTTGACCTGCTGTAGAAATTGAGTACCAACCACCCAAAGTCATAGGCGAAACAAAGTCATGTCTGGGTTCCAGGATGGACATGGATGGCACCTGCTTGCGGAGGAAACTCTCGTATTCCAAGGCACCATGCCATCCACTTCCATGTGTTCGTCAGAGTGCGACTCAGCAAAAGTTGTCCGATCCATCTCTTTTGCATGTGACCTATTAGAGACTCCATGTCATACAACGGGTTCCATGGTTGGTGATGAATCTGTTCATGGGGATTCCAGAATATTGTGCTGGCTGATAAGCATCTAGAACTCATCTAAGCCCGATTTTGACTTGGAACAGTATGTTTGGCACGTCACTACATTGTTGTCACTCCAAACAGGGTCCAAAAAGATTATCACATAACCTAGTGGTCCAGGACCATCCGAATCGGATGTCCTTTGGCCCCAGTTCGACCATTCTCTTGAAGTACGAACTCACCTTCGTTCGACCTTCCTCAAAGGAGGTCGATACTTCTTGAGAAGAACTTCAGCAACCACCAGATCACACAATATCCCACATCTGTCACATCAGTCCGAAGAGGACATTCGCTTCACCGCCCCTCGAGTGTCCGTTGGGACGACTGCTCTGCACAGCCCACCGCGCACCTGCCCTTCGCCCCAGCCGCGCCGCCAGCCCAGCGCCGCCGGCCTCCCGGGTTCAACTTCGACTCACTCCGCCGAAGCGGGCGGAGTGAGTCTCCACCTCTAAGACCGCGGTGGAAAGTCGGGTGGAAACCCACCGTCTTCCGTTGAAGGTTTTCCACTGGACTCACTAACTGGATAGGAAGACAACTATTAAGACGCCTAAAAGATCCTGACTGAAAGGCTGTTTCCCAACAACAAACTACACTCTGCCGTTAGAGTCAGAGATCAAGGGCTGTCATTTTCCGGTGCGAGTGTTCAACAGCTCCAACGTCTGAATTGGAGGGTCCAACAAAGGACTACTTTGGAAAGACTCAGCACATCTCAGAACACATTCTCAAACCAACCAACAGAGGTTTGAAGAACCCTAGTTCGACTATCCCATGGATACCCCAGGTAGTGGGGTCCTATACGTATATCAGGTCACAAAAAAAACACTCTCTTGGAAGGGCATGCATCCCAGGACACCCCCGAAAAAAAAGGGGCTTCTATTGATAGCCCCTTAGATGTTAAGGAGTGTCCATTAACTATACCCAGACACTCCATGTATGCCATATATGCCTACATTGACCCCTCAAACCACCCCAATGTAGGTAAATGTACCATACATGGAGTGTCTGGGATAGGATCCAAAGCCATGAGGAGTGTCCACAACTTCTGCCGTCTGCCGTCTGCGGTCGGTCTTGGCGTCCCCCCGTGCTGAAACGCACCACGAGGTCGCCCCGAGGTCGCCCCGAGAAGCAAAGGTCAACAAAGGCCTCTGGAGCATAACAAAAAGAAAACAACAACTACATATCATGTATGATCATGTATGCATATT
Source organism: Durusdinium trenchii (assembly GCA_963970005.1). Classification (NCBI taxonomy): domain Eukaryota; class Dinophyceae; order Suessiales; family Symbiodiniaceae; genus Durusdinium; species Durusdinium trenchii. The sequence goes on from CAXAMN010006191.1 coordinate 61,557, forward strand.
GTATACTATTTATGCATGAAACGCATCCCTCACGTGATACCATGCGGAGTGACATGCTCGGCATCCAACAAAAAGACACAAGCCCCAAGCCCTAAAGCAAAACACTTCGAGGTCCGGAGGACAAATGACAAGAATGATCTGCTGATCTACTCGAGCTGACTCAAAGCTTTGGATCCACATACCTGCTGTCAGGTAGTTGGACTTTCCAAAGTGCTCTTCACGTGCATCCCGGAAAAATAAAATGAGACATGTCATTTGCACAGTGCTTTGAACGCGCCAAGTTCCTCTCGCGACCCACCTCCACACACTCGTGGCGTCCATTTTTCAACCCAAACACTCGGGCATCGTCGGCGAGAGCGGGACGTGTGTGGAGCTGAGCGGGACGTGTGAGCTGACATCGAACACCCTCCAAGGTCCTCTAGGTCGGCACCCTCGACTTGCTCCGATCCCCAAAAAAGAACGGACCCCAAAAAGGATACATTTTCGAGACTCAATGACTTGGAGACCACTTGGAGACTTCCCAACCATTTTGCTTTGAGGCCAGTGTTTGAACCTCATTTCAGCGGCCACTACCCGGGTTGCCGATCTTGGTCCGCTGGGTCTTTTGCCCAAACATGCTAAAATCATGCAACATCTTAATAAGACACCTCCAATCTGCGTATCATCGATGAATTTACTCGTTACATCTCGTTACCATGGTCATCTCGATCTTGCAATCCATTTGTCCGGAACCAGGGCAAGTTCGCCTTCGTAGGGCCAAGTACCCCTGGTAGATTAGGTCCCAGCATGTCCCAGTTCCCGGTGAGACGGTTTTTCGTGACCGGCGGCGAGAGACAGCCAGTTCAGGATGGTGGTTGCTTGGCGGTTGCTCGGTGTCCGAAAAGAGGGGGGACCGGTGATATACCAGGTAAGTTAAGCGGTGGTGAATAGATAGGTCTTAACCTCTCAGGGGCTATTATTAAACACTCCTGGAAGGGCTCTGGTATACAGTAGAACCTGAAAATCTATACATCTTTGATCCTCTTTGTAGAGAGATATTAGTCTTCCAGTGTTCCATTTTCAGGTACCCGACACCATCCTACATCCATATGGGTTTGAGTTTAGCCTCTCACGTAACCAGTTGAGGCGTTTGTTGTTTGAGTGATTTTGGTTCTTTCAATTGTGAGTGCTCTGGAGACTATCTGTAAATTTATGAACATCTGCAATATGCTTTATTTAAAGACTTTTGAGGGCTTCTCATCATTCTCTTTTGAACTGCTTGGTTTGCTATTCTTGGAAGGTTTCCTGCTGGAAAGAAGAACCACTGAAGTTTATGCATGAACCAAAAAACCTCAACAGCACTAGGGATGACATGGAATGACTGAACCCATGTTCCAAGAGCAAACTCTTGGAGTAACAGCAGTTCACTCTCCCTTTCTCAACGCAGTTTTAGTTATCAAAAGCTCGATGAAGCGATGCTGGTTCATAAAAATACATGGAGGGCATATCGTCTTTCGGCGTATATGTCTGCATGTTCCATGCTTGTTCGTAGCAGCACGTTCTGTTTGGGTTTCAAGAGGTGCAAGCAAATCGCCACAGGCAGTGCTACTATCCTCTTCAAGACTTTCACTCACCGCCGATGAAGCGCTGAAGTCGATACTCTCAGCTGTTGGTGGCTAAAGTGCGGGTCTTCTCCGTCCGCTTCAAGCTCTCGTAGTTACGACCTGGTCGGTCACGTGAGAGATAGACGGATCACCTACAAGATGGGTCTGAGGATACAAACCTAGTCACCCCCAAATGAACTGGTCCGCAATCCAGTGTCCAATGGAACATGTTTAACACCGGCTAAAACATGCTAAAGTTATGAAACAAGTTCCAAGGCCTCTGTTAGCATCACTTTAACATGTATTCAAGGACAGCCCGTGGTTTAGGGGATCTGTCCACAATGGCCGATCAGCTGAGCTGGCCAATTGAATGGAAAACACAGCGCTGCACTTGAGAAGTCTGGTGGGAGGGGATCAATCGAGACCCAAGACCAAACACCTTGAGGGTGCGTGTGCGCGTGAGGGAAAACACCAGGGCCATACCAGCATGATCCAACCTGCTCCGACTGAGAAAACCTTTCACACTCTTCAAATCGTCTGGGCATCCCAAACAAAGCTTCGAAAAGGACTGGCTCAAACCTGGGAGAGGCCAAATGCTCGAAAAGCGGTTCGGCGGTTCCCGTGGCTCCTGTGCACAAAGGAGTCCAAATGGACCTAACCTGGGAGTCCAGTTGACTATACCCAGACACTCCATGTATGGAATATATGCATACATTGACCCCCCCAAACCACCCCAATGTAGACAAATAGAATGGTCCTGACTCGGTGACCCGCGAAGCCTGGAATTTCGACTTCAGTCGGTCCAAATAGAGTCGAACTGGACTTCCGTCGGGCCTTTCTTTTTGGTTCATATATGTCCATAACTGCTCCAGGCCCGAGCCACCATCACTATCAAATATAAGCTCTTTTGGGTTAAGGAATCCTTCTCAGTACTCAGTACCTGTAAATACTAGCAATGGCAATGCCAACAAAATATTGTTGAGTCCCATCCAGTGCGTGGATCGGCACTCCTAACCTCCTATCGGCACACCAAGCCTTTGGAACTTCCTGGTATTGGGATCTATAGTCAAATCATGTTGGATCCATCTCAGCTGCTTTTCTTCCTTGGGACTGGCACCATCCCACGTTTTGCAACACCCCAAAAGAGCCACCACCATTCATGTTGGTTTTTCCTCCCGATAAACGACTTGGGAGCACCACCCGCACCAGTCTTTGGGTTCGTCTTGGGTTGGCTTTTTCAGTGTTTGTATCAAAAAAAACAAACACTCCCAAGCTACAAGTCCAGAGTCCAGCACTGAGACATCCATGCTTTTTTTGGATCGAGGGAAAAGATACAGCCAAGGATCGAGACCCTGAAAAACAAACTCATATGGTGACCATTGTCCGTCGACCGTTGATGACAAAAAGGCCCGTAATGCACATTAAAACATCTTCAGATGGGGGGGTTGTACTAAGCAACAGTCGACTCCTTTTCTCAGAAGGTAATTGGACTCTCCAAACCTAGGACCTATATAAAAGTGCGAACACATTACCTTCTGGGAGGTCTCCCTACCTTATTACACACCCATATGTTGTGTGCATATCCCATGACCAGAGCCCAGTGAATAAAACTAGATTATTGGTTGCAGGCCTTTCAATCTCAAAAGAGTGACAGTGCTTTTTCCGACTCTTACTGGTAATGGGACATACCCGACGCATTGTATATCCCAAACACTCCATGTGTGCCATATTTGTCTACATTGGGGTGGTTTGGGGGGGTCAATGTATGCATATATTCCATACATGGAGTGTCTGGGTATAATATATATACATATATGTATATATATATACAGTTCTAGCTCATGTAGACCGTTGATGAATAGAACCTAACATTTGGAATGTAAGGCCACGTCATAGGGGCGGTTATTCATCAACAGTTCTGCGGTCTATACAGTTTCGTCGTCATTCCAGGTCTGTCCGTGCCTAGGTCGGTGTGTCCATCCCTGCTTTCATCTGTCCAAAAAGCATCAACATGAAACATCACTTTGGGATTCACACCACTTCTCAGTGTTGAAAGCCCGAACGTCTACTCCTGCCGGGCGACGTGCTTCGATCTGGCTGTCTTTCTCCTTCAACGCCTTCAGCTTGTCCTCGAAAGGCAGTGGGGCGTCTGGGCTCAATTTCTGCATGAGACTTTGCTTGCCAACCCTCCAAGAGGTTCCGGACTGTTGCACGGTGAACATGGGTCGAAGATTGTCTGCTCACAAGAAGTTGCAGCCTTTTCTACAGTTGTCCATTGCACCACGGTACCTCGTGTACAACTATATTCCTCTTGCACCCAAACACTTATCCTCTTGCACCCAAACACTTATCCTCTTGCACCCAAACACTTATATAACTTAATTATCTTAATTGACCCCTGAAGTGAACTTACACCACTTGGTCAGTTCTCTGTCAGTCCGGAGCGAAGCATGCCTTCTTGCTACCGGGTTGGGTCAGCGTGACCTCTCAGACTTTGTTTTTATTGATCATACATCATAATATAATTGTATACAATTGTTACTGTTCATGTTTTCCAAACGAATCCAGGACATCAACCTGGGAAGTTTGCTAGGGTCTGCTTACTTTCATACATAGCTGGGTTCTCCCCTCATCCGGATGGCCGGTGAGCTCACAATGCTCGCGCCGCTCGCGCCTCCGTTGAAGAGAGGTGCTCGAGCCTCAGCTGAAGCTGAAGAGGTGATCCGGATCAGCCAACGGCTTCCACCAACCCTGACACAACTGGATCCCCACATCCAATCCTTTCCCTATGGATCCAAGTACCTTCTGAGAAGGTGTTTGGGGTGGGTTTGGAGGGTCCCCACAACTGGTTCCTTTACGAAACCACCATGGAACTCCTGGAGTCGTTGCTCCTGAGCTCGGAACTCCTGGAAGCATCCAGGATGTGCAGGCTGGCAGGTGGTGCAGGATCCTGTGAATCTGGATATAACTCTAGATTCTAGATTAAATTGCTGGTGTTGTGCAGCATGAAAACAACCACATCATTTTACCATGACACCAGAACATCATCAATCTTGATTTCGGTGACCAGTCACGGTGAGCATCAGTTCATCCGCTAGCGGCTAGCGATGTGTGCAGCATGATCACAGTCATCACTCGAATGGTCCACCCCGTGACACTAGGCGATCCATGAGATCCAAAGGCATGAGGAGCCGACCGGTGGGAAGAGACCGTGCGTGCTTGGGCAGCATGACCGTCACCCGTGGTTGCGACCGGTCGAACTAGCGGCTCGGACCAGGAGACGTCAGGTAGTATTGACAGATGCCCCTGTGGATCCACGAAAAACTGTGGTGTCATGTGTAAAGCCTCTCGTGATTCGACGACCTACCGCACACCGTGAAAACACTACAGCATCATCCTCAGCGCGCGGCAAGGCCAACAGAAGGCGGATCTGCTCTCGGGTTGCCTAAGGCACGTCCATGCTCCAAGTTAAAGGGACGAACCAATCACCCAAAGAACACCTTGGAACCCATTTGACCCCTGTTTTGCTAGGACAAGACCTTTTGGGGTGATTTCCCAATTAGGTCACGACCGGGGGGCGGAAGAAGCCACGGGCGGTGGCGGCTTCCGAAGAGGCCCCAAGAATCCAACCAGCCCGAAGCTCTCGGGGTCTGACCTTCTCAGAAGGCACGCTCTGGAAGATTCACATGGAACCGGAAAACTACTCATGGAACGTGGAGGAAACATGAGGAAACTCGTTCAGGTTCCATCTTCCAAAGGTCAATGTTCACCAATGTTCAGCTTCCATGTTGGGTGCAATTGGATCCTCCAAACCTCCATAAAAGTGTCTCCACTTTCTCACCTTCTCAGAGGGTATGTGGATCCAATAGGGAATGAGAACCCACTTTCCCCCTCACTTGCCAGGGTCTGACCCACAAAAGGTCCTGACCGGGGCCGGGGTATGTAACAACACCCTCAAACACTGGCACATATCTTGTGAAGCCATGAGGTTTCATCTGCACTGACTTAGCACCTTCGCATCATCCTTCAATTGAACATGTCCCACAAAAAGCATCAATTGGTCTCCATGTTCATTTATTGCATCCTTTTTGTGCATGGCCCTCGGCAGCAGCGTGTTGTGACCGTGGTGACCTTCGAAGAAAATGGCGAAATACGTTGAACCTGCTTTTCTTTTCCTCACTTCTTCTTCTTCTTCTTCTTCTTCGCGTTCCACGGAGTTCTGTTCTTTTCCGGTGGAAAGCTGCGGGGAGACGGAGAATCGAAGGCTGTGGGGGGTCCGCTGCGGCGGACATCGGTCATCCACGAACCACACCATCTCCTGGGACTGGACCTGGATTTCAGGGCTCCTGCCCTGCATGGCACGAAGGATGAGGTGGGTGCCAGGGGCAGGGGGGTCCAAATACCTTTCGGATATGGGCCAGCAGCCCCATATATAGGGACGTATGGAATATATGCTCTCAAAGCACTCGAACTGATCGGATGGCTCAAGAATCCACCAATTCCCAGGCTGCTCGGCCCAAGAAAACTGACCCGCGTCGCGAAGAAGAGAAAACTAATCTAGCGCGGCGTCCAATAACTCTAATTAGACTCTAAGAAGCAAGCTTTAACTCTAATAACTCTAAGACCCATAACGATCTCTTCAGCACCCAAAACCGCTGGACACGCCGGCTCACGTAAACCCCGAGCCGGTCCAGGGGAAGACAAACGTGGAAACGGTGTGGACTCCGGACTCCCTGCTGCCCAGGAGCGCCGGTGAGGTTGGAGGTTTGCCGCAGGTCTCAGCTTCAGACCGTCTTCGCAAGCAAGTTGTAGAAAATCCATGTAGGACCATACACATACATGAAATGATGTCAAGACCTGAGGGATGAAGATCTATTTCAATGAGTCATTGAAGTCATGCTTGTCTTGTCCATCCTGGTCCTGTCAAGCCTCTTCTCTCAGCCTTTTTTGGGCAGGAGTTCCCGGAAGAAGGCTAGTAGCGACTACCACATACACAACAAACACAAGGTTCCCACAGGTTTCGGTATTCTCAGGTCCAAAACTCTTTAGCAAGTTGGTCGCCTAGGCCTTCTACAACAAGGCATCCGCGTCTACTCGTTGCAGTTGCACAGTGACATGACATCTGTGACATCATCGTGTCACCTTCGAAGTCGCAGTCGTTTTTCCGAAATGGCGAACTCGTCATGCATATCCATAGCCATATCATGCCCTATCCCAAACACTGCATGGGGACTGGCACTGGGACTAGCAAATTGACCTACATCGGGGTGTGCTGCAGGGGTCAACGAAGGCAAATCTCCCAGTCCCATGGAGTGCCTGGGGTGTGCAAACATTCACACGACTTGGAGACAGGCTTTTGATCGAAGGCGATGCGTCTCCAATATCAGTGACTCGTCTCTGCGCCTTCGTCGCCGCGGCGTTCGGCGAATTCTGGGCGTCCCTGCGCTCTAAGTCCCTGATGAGCTGTTCCGTGGTCTCTTCGATGGCGGTATCCTGCACTGCATTCAATCAACCAGGCTCTGGGCAAAGAATGAAAGCTGCAAGATCTGCACAAAGCCTGGAGTTTTGTACCAAGGGATTTAGCTTCAATTGTTATCAATTGTTTTGACATGTTTTGACCTAATGTAAAACGGGGCATTCAGAAATGTCGATGGACAAGCTTGGATACATAGATGGGTGATAAGCTGAAAGGCTGGGTGGGTGCGTATGCCCTAGTTGGAATAACGCTTGATGCTCAGCTCCACCTGTGGATGTTCGATGCTAGGTGTCTGAACAGCAATCGGAGAGAGACAAAGAGAGAGAGAGAGAGAGACACACACAAACACAAGACACGCACAAAGACATGAATCTAGGCCAAAAACAAAAAGCAACTCCCCTTCCGACTCCTGACTTGTCACACACCTGCACCAAGCCACCATTTTCCATTGAAAGATTCCCCAACTACCCTGCACCAAAAATGCTCCTAGTTCAAAGGAAATGGGGGTTCTTTCACCTTCTTTCTGTTCTTTTTCAACTTTCTACCCATTGGATGTGCTTCAGGAACCGGGTCAAACACGACGGTACCGGAGAGGATCCCCGTCTGACCCGAACAGCGATCTGGGGAAGCGAAAAAAAGCAGGTACTCGGAGCAAGGACTAGGGGCTCCTGGCCATACCTCTATAGGAGCAAGGATGCTACCAGGGAATCCCTTGCAGCCCATCCTGGGCTTCCAGGGAATCCACTGCGTCCATGCTGCCGCTGCCCGTACCTGGAGCACGCGCCACCGCAGCACGCGCGATGGTCAGCGGAAACACCCGAGAGGGGCTCCAGGCAATTACTTTGTTCACACGACCAATTGATATACCAAGACATACCAAGACGCTACAAACGAAGTGTGCTCGTCTTCCATTCATGCTTTTTCTCGAAGAGTTCCCCCGAGTGACGGCTAGCCATAACGGCTCGGCCGGCTGTGACATGCTTTTTCGCCGTGTTTGTTCCGGGTGCTTCAGTGTCATAGGACCACTATACTAATAGTGGATTGAGAGGACCAATGGCACAGACCCCAAGAGGTGGTTTATATGGACCCCTATATAAAGGACATCTTGGGGTCTGTGCCATCTACTCTCAATCCACAACTTATAGCTTATTTCGACGAGGAGCCAGTGATTTGGCGCCCAAGTCCTCTGCCTGACCATTCCGGGTATCCTTGGGTCCAAGTTCATGACCGTAGCACTCTTCGTTGACTGACTGCGTCGACTGACTGCAACTCATGGGGAGATTGAGCAATCTGGTTTAGTCAAACAAAGAAGGCCATCAGCCACCACTTCTAGCGACAAAGCCGCCCCGAACCAGGCTTTTGTTCGCGCCTGTGGTTCCACGGCTTTTCCTGGCCAACGGATACCTCTGCTCACATGACACCCTGGAAAAAAGGAAACTGCCGAGTCACTTTGAAAGAAGGTGGAGGGTGAATCATGGCGGAGATTGCTGTGACCCGACCCATAGATCTTGTCTTGGGCATGTCCCACTGCCAGCTATAACGGTGGATGATCATGGTCAGTGAAGGACTTCCCACAGAATGGTGTTAACATGATGTGATATTAACACATATATATATATATACACTATAAGTACTATATATAATATAGGGCACCAGTCGCACCTTCGTAGGCTGGGAGCTGGGGTGGGTTTGGAAGGTCATTGGGCCCTCCGGACTCGAAACTTACATCATAAACGTGTCTCCAATCACTTTCTCAGGGCGCATGTGGATCAACATGAAGATTCGGTGTTGGCTGCGCAGTCTGGTGCTTTCTGGTCTGCTGCCGGAGTTTTCGAGGTCCCCAGAATCCCGTCCTGCTCTTGGTGCTGGGCCTCGGGACCAGGCACAAAGGCTACGGACGAAATGCAACATATCCAAAGGGCCAAGGCTATGGGAATTTGTTTGAGAAACCAAGCAACTGTCTACTTTTGGTGCGGATTTCAATGGCTCCAACAGGGGCAGCGGAACTGAGAAGCTGTGATTGTTCACATGTTGTTTTTTGAAAATCCCCTCAAAGTATGGTCTGCAAAAAAGGAACAACACTCTCACACACGTCCACTGGACGACGAGAAGGAATACCCAACAGGCCTTTCGAAGCCACAGCATACAAAACCCTTGAAAATGTGTCGCTTGCTGCTTGTTTGTCAGCTCCAGCTTCGAGCAACAGGCGCACAACCTCCAAGCGGCCTTTCAAAGCAGCAAACACAAAGCCGTTGAACCATCCTCTCTTGCTGTTTCGTTGTCAGCTCCAGCTTCCAGCAACAGGCGCACAACTTCCAAGTGGCCTTTCGAAGCCGCCACATCCAAACAAGTTGAGCCATCTTCTCGTGCTGCATCTTTGTCAGCTCCAGCTTCCAGCAACATCCGCACAACTTCCAAGTGGCCTCTTGTAGCCGCAGTATACAAAGCCGTTGAACCATCTTCCCTTGCTGCATCTTTGTCAGCTCCAGCCTCCAGCAACAGGCGCACACCTTCCAAGTGGCTTTTTGAAGCTGCAATACACAAAGTGGTTGTACCATTGTCTCTTGGTGCATCTTTGTCAGCTCCAGCTTTGAGCAACATCCGCACAACTTCCAAGTGGTCTTTCGCAACCGCAACGTACAAAGCCCTTGCTTGAACCATCTTTTCTTACGTTTTCTTTGTCAGCTCCAGCTTCGAGCAACAGGCGCACGACTTCCAAAGTGGCCTTTCCAAGCTGCAAAATACAAAGGCGTTGGAACCATCTTGAGTTGCTGATTCTTTGTCAGCTCCAGCTTCGAGCAACAGGCGCACAACATCCAAGTGGCCTTGTGCAGCCGCACCACACAAAGCCGTTGAACCGTCTCCTCTTGCTGCATCTGTGTCAGCTCCAGCTTCGAGCAACATCCGCGCAACTTCCAAGTGGCCTCTGTCAGCCGCACGATGCAAAGCCGTTGAGCCATTTTCGGTTGCTGATTCTTTGTCAGCTCCAGCTTTGAGCGACAGACGCACAACTTCCAATTGGCCAGTCCAAGCCGCAGCCTGCATAGGCTGTGAGCCTGTCTCTTTTCCTGCATCTTTGTCTGCTCCAACTTCCAGCAACTGGTCAACGACTTCTAAGTGGCCATTCCCAGCTGCAAGAGCCATAGCTGAAAACCCGTCTTCTCTTGCTGAATCTTTGTCAGCTCCAGCTTCAAGCAACATCCGCACAACTTCTAAGTGGCCTGCATTGTGCCCTTTCGATTTGGATCTTGTGGTTTCTGAAGCAGCTGCTCAAGTTTGCCTACATCATTCTCTCCACATGTTCGAAGCAATTCTTCCTCTACTGCCTCATCAGGAGCACAAAAGTCAAGGATCACCAACTGCACCCTTGGCAGTGGCCTCAATTGCATGTCATCCCGCAACTCGCCCATGACTCCGAAGAGCCTTTGCCGAAACCGCGAATATCCAATTCGTTCTGCCAGGAACTGCTTGAGGTCCCTGATCGTTTGTCCTTGTTCCACCATGACTTGGAGTTCATCTTCACTCACCTGGGCGACCATCTCGTCAGAGAGAGCGGTTGCTTTCATGTGGTCGCACGGCCAAGCAACCAGGCTGCCGTGAGGGTATCTAAGCTGCACAAAGCGAATGAAGCGGTGCCCCGTATGGGGGGGGCTAAAAATAGTAGCATGTATAACTGTATAATAACTGTTTCTTGTGTTGTCCCTAACATTTGTGGCGGATGAACAGCTGAATTCTTCCGTTAATTGGTCAACTCAAATGACCATTGCTATTTCGGGAAGTGACATGTCTTTTACGCAGCTCAGCTCAACAATTCATTTTATATTCATTGATTGGGCAAGCCGAAGCGAACCAGCGGACCAGCTCAGCCAAACCGACGGCCCAGCTCAGCCAGACGGCTCAGACCGATGAGTGCAAAACTGAGACCGTCTCACCAAGTGAGGAAACTCTCCAATCTGGAAACCGGCCAACGAGGCAGTGGTTGGAATGGAAAACCAGAAATGCCGTAATTGGAATTATCCAGTTTGGAGTTGTAAAGACCATATATTATATATAGACATGGGACAGTATGGTGGCACTGTCCCATTCGTGTTTCCCGGATTAGGCATTGTTGTGGTTCAACTGAACAAAAGAAACAACTAATTGGTTTAATCGATGCAAAGGCCAAACTCGGCTGCTTCATATGTTTCATTCTGTAGGTTGTAGTAACTCCAATCAGCTCAACGGAATTCCGGACACTTGCTGTCAAACATGTAACACGTAGCTCTCGGTACGGCGTTCCGGATACCTCTCCTGCACTCGACTGTGCGCGTCCTCAAATCACCACCTGTGTTTTCAGGCGTATCCACCATCTAGGCCATACCATCCTATCGAAAGCGAGGTGTTCGGAGACTCTGATGCAGGCACTCGGAGAGTCTGTACTTACCGAACCCGAGGAATTAAACAGAAACGAAGGCGTCAGGAAGGTCTGAGTCCGGCGCTGCTTGCGCAAGTTGCTGCTCATCGTCCGATTCCACCTCATCTTGCTGTCCGTGGACTTCTTGCTCATTGCCTGTGTGCAGTTTTCGGGCATCATTGGGCATCTTCTTCTATACTTCCCCATATAGTATCAACAATAAAGGATCATCAACAGACTCTCCACTTTCAAGAAATTACATGGGGGGGAATGAAATCGTATAAATGACGTTCACTAAATACTTCAGAACTTCAGAAATGACTTGCCCCCAACCATTGAGTGACTCAGGAACCAAACCATGCGACCAAACCGCATTGAAACACCCATCCCGCCTCGGGGCTCACCATCCGAGGCATGCCCCCTGGGCTCACCAACCGAGGCATGCCCCCTGGGCTCACCATCCGAGCCATGCCCCCTGGGCTGCGGTTTTCCGTGAATCTGTGAATCCGTTTTACCTCGAATGAGTATATAATTCCCGTGAATCTTACCACCTTCTGAAAAGATGGTTGGTGTGGATTTGGGGGGGTCTAACCACCTTCTGAGGAGATGGTTGGAGCCGTAGGGAATGTTGTAATTGATGAGTAGCGATTGCTCATTCCAGCACTGTAGTGAGTAATGATAGAAAACATAATCTCTTTACTTCGAGTGATCCCCACCATCACATGTCAATCATTTGTTTTATTTTGCTTTCATGCATGATGGGGAGCATGTTGCCATGGCCGTGAGTTTTGTGGTTTTGGATTTTGCCGGTGGGCCCTCGGGCTTGAATATGTCATTTCAATATTACTGTTACGGGGTTCGCGTCGGGGTGTCGCCAGGGTCTCTTGCCACGCAACATACCCCAAACACAGGCAAATCTAGTGTGGTGGCTGTGTGTTTGTGGTTGTGTTTTGTGTGTGGTTGTGTCGTTGTGGTTGTGTGTTTGTGGCTGCGGAAGGACAAAGGACGAACGAAGGAAGGGCAGGAAGAACGGACGGAGGGAGGTGGGGAGGGAAGGAGGGAGGGAAGGAGGGAAGGAGAAGACTATCTTCAACACTCTAACAACCCTCTCCTGATAAGTGGCGCATTACTCATTCCACAATTGCAGTGACCTTTGGGTGCTTCAACAGAGGTCAATTGCCCCATCCCTGAACTGATTCCCAGGTCCTTTTGGGGTGACATCTGGACGGTGTTTTCAGGGTTTTAAGGTTCGAAGACGTGGAAACTCGATTCGTTCGGACCAAAAGCGCAAACACCATGACTCTGCAGGGGTGTTTGATAGTACTTCATGTCGACTCCTGATTCATCAACACCCCAAACATGGATCGTCAAACCTCTTTCGAGGTCGCATCACCTGATGGTGGATGGGGTCCTGTCCAACAGTTAGAAAAGTCGGGACCACTGGACAACAAAATTATGACACTGCTGGCAAGTGTTGATATTCATTGTATATATGTATAATTTTGGGTCCATGCAACTTCATAGAGATATAAACATTAAACACATTGTCCGAAGCTTGGCAGCCAACAGCAAAGCGCCGCCCACACCAAAACACATAGAACCCCTTTTGCCGCTGGAGCACACCGACACCGGCCCAGCGCCGAGTGGCCGTTGGAGGATGGGTTGGAGACCTGCCTCTCCAGAGCGGCGGTGCGGTCCTTCTCCTCCAACATGAGCCTGCCCCCGTCGCTCCCGTCGCGTGCGCTCTCCGTGCGCGGCGAAGAACGCCGGAGCCACTTGCGGCCCCCCCCAGGGTCCAAGGGATCGTCCGGGTGGAGTGAGGTGAGACACTCTGAAAACGGGATGGCTGTGGTGGCAAGGCAAAAAAAGATCACAAGAAATGTAGGTCATCAGCCCTGCATGTAAAGCTTGAGGTCCCCAGTCCCCAATATGCCAATAACACATCTACCACAAATCAACACTGTACATATGTGTCACCATCTGAGGGTCCGTCCAAGGTACGTACCTACTTGGGCCCATGGGCTTTGCGTACAGTGTCTCACCCCACATTCATTCGAATTGTGCAAGGAGCGAGTTTCGGTGTTTGCGCCACCCCGATCGCCCTCGCTGAATCCGCACGATCAGCCTTTGTCGCTCCAACTCGCATTCCTGGTACGCGAGTTGGGTTGGTCGGACGTTCTTCGGGTGGGAGACCTATTGAAATTATATACATATATGTAATATTGTATATATACCTAGAACCTGATAATCAGACCATGTACCTAGAACTCTTATATATACATATATACCTAGAACCTCATTGACATGGTCTTTTCCTATCAAAAAGCATGTCAAAAGGGTTCTAGGATTCTAGGTATGTAGTATATAGTTGAATGGGGAGACCCCCAGCCAATAGGTAGACTGGTCCGTCCTTGTTCGATCTTTGGGATGTGTTCCTATCTACAATACACACTCATATGTAGATGCAATGTATACTAGAGTCTATGATACATAGTGCACTACCATTGTCTCGTCTCATCCTGCATAGAACTGTCCTTAGAACACACAATCCGAAGCACCACGCCAAAAAAACTAGCCTGCTTAGGGCAACATTGGCCCTCACAGTACACGCCTTGTTTCAACCTTTTAACTGACCACAGCACTTAACATGGGTGTGCCATTGTTTTAGCATGTTTTAGCCCACTTGGATCTGAGTGAACAGCAGCCCCTGTTGCTCTTCCACAAGCCTGGTGGATCATGGTAATATCACAAGCTCTTCAACAAGCCTGATCATAGTCCCTGACAAGACCCGGGTATTGTATGGTATATTCAACCACTGACCATGTCCGGCCGATGAACTCTCCGAACTCTCCACCCCAACTGCCCACCTCGTAGGCCGATTGGAAGCGAGAGCCCACGATCGCCTGGAGATCGGGCTCCACGGTCGGTAGAATCAGGTCTTCGATCTGCTTGGAAGAACAGCCGGAAGGCCCTCCGACAGGTCACCAAATTGAGACCTGTTAGGGTCCAACAACCCTCAACTAGCAGCCTGTTGGAGGGTGCTGGTATGTTTTCCTCAGTTTCTGTTTCCTCAGAACTTCCATTTTGACATCTACTACGGCGGTATTTGGTAAAGGTATGCGAGGCCGGGCCCTATAGGGGTGAGTGTTTTTGAACTCTCAAGAGTCAGTTCACCAGGTCTTCTGAACCAATGACCACTGTGGCAATCACTGTGGCAGCCATGCGTTTTTGCACACTATCACCAAGCAAAGGATTCGGGCCGAACGGGGTCTCGTTTCCTAGGTTGGAATTTGGATTGAGGTCAGTGATTCGTGGTGAATTTGAACGGGACACACACACACACACACACTCACACCTCCAGTTTCAAATCAATATCTCTCATGGATTTGGAGCCTCCATCCTGGACCCCAAAACGACCGAAGAGAGGCCATTCTCAGCATCCTCCGGCTTCGCTGGGACGTCCGCTCGACCCGGTCGCCGCTCGGTGCGGTCGGTGCGTCGTTCGCTCGTTCTGGGCATCTCCGGCCACGGGGAGGGAGATCAGCACGATGCCCGAAAGGATCGTCAGGGCCCCAATCTGTGGCCGGATGGGTGGAGGGTGAGGACGCTACGAGCTAGGGGCTCCCAGCATCGCTACGAACGGAGCAAGGCCGCTACGAATTATAGGCTCCTTGTGGGTGGAATAGGGTGAACAAGCGTGAATTCTAAGAAGGCGAGAGTGACAGACCTGAACATTTGGAAGTCCTGGATTGCTAGTTCCAGGTATAAAGTTGCATGTTAAAAAATATAGCTTTCAAAGGTCAGGTGATATAGGTCATGATATGTCATCATACTGCCACTTACTGTACATGTTGAGGCTGCATCAAGGAAGGTCGTTGGAAGGCCAGGTCGATGGCTCCTCCACCCGAAACAAATTGAACAGAACGAGGCATACTATCGCGGCTGAACCCATGCAGCCGCCAGTGATGCTTTGTCTCGTGTTAGTGCTCACATGGAAATGGAGTTCACCACCTGCTTGGTATTCAGAAAATTGGTCATCCTTTCTGGGCCATGCCATCCACCGTGTAATGAATATTTTCAGTGAAAAGAAGTCTCTTTTGGGTTGCCTGGCTGGAACGGCCCCGCACCGGCCCTGAGCATCCACACGAACTGCCCAAGCTTGGTCGCTGGAACCTCGTTTCGGGCCACGCCACTGCCACGACAGCCCCGAGCCGAAAGACACCCAACAGAGGTGTTTTGTGACCTACAAAAGACTAGATCATTCTAGATATCACTAGACGATCAAACTAGCAATATCTAGCGCTTGTTCCATTGGGAATCATTGGGATCCACATAGGTCAGGGGGGATGAAACATTGTAAAAGGGGGGGGCGTGCAGTCCCCCTATCCCTATCAATACTTTCCCTACTACCTGGGGTACCTATGGGATGCTCAAAAGGGTTCTTCAACCTCTGTTGGCAGATTATGATGGTTTGACACCGCTCTGATGAAGCTTTTTGGACACTTTCCGGATGTTAAAGCCATTTGTTTGTTTGAACAATTGGAATTGGGAAGCTGGGGGATGCACGGGGTGCCTTTGGTCCTTTGATGATTAGACTAGCAAGCAATGTATTCCAATGCTTTCCGCACTGGGGAGAAGTTGGCTTGTGACCGTATTCCCTCCTCTGTTAGCCCATGAAAACCCTTTGAATACCCCCAGGAAGGGTTATGATCGGTTATGTGTAGTCTCGGAAAGGACAACATACTATAGCCCATCAGCATGATTTTTTTTTTTTGGTGTTCACTGAAGATGGGAGTTGCGACCGTCAACTGACGATCTTTGCTACAGTTCAGTGGGTCTTCTATGTTTACTTTTTTGTGTGTGCTCATTTGCTCAGCAAACTTCCCATTTCATAAATGACATCCAAGCGATCTGACAGACCCTTGCGAGTGGAGCTTCTTGAACATACGTAGGCTTAGGGGAAATGTAATCTGGCACTCTCCCACACAGTGTAGAGGCTTATTGTGTGAGATGCCGTTTCCCGTGCGTCACTGAGTGTTCCGTCCCTGTCATCCCCTTTTGCCCCCATTTGAACCACCAAAGTGCACAGACATCTCGGGTCAAATTTGCGGGGTACAGTCATGCGTGAGCAACAAGTCGGTGTGCCACATCCTGGTTTAAGCCTAGTTAATGTAGAATCTTGAGTCATAAAGCCCCCCATATGAAGAGATCCTGGAAGACTCATCACTGTCAACAAGACTCGTCCCTCGTCAGAAGACCCCCGAAGACTTCCAAACTATGACAAGGCGGAGCCAACCAGCCATGCATTTTTTGACTGTGGGTGTAATTCACCGTGACCAGTGAATCAAAGCAAACACATGACACGAAGTTGAATTTAGTGTATATTAGTTTCCATATTATACATTTTATGTTTTGCCTTTCTTTTGAAACAATCTGGCAATAATATGCAGTCCTCCTTCTCCCGAAGGCTCGCGGATGCAACACAGAATGCCTCAACCGCGCCTTGTCTCCATACCCCACTGTGGTCATAGTGACTACACACCTGAGTTTGCTTTTCAGCAGCTACCGACCGGCTGTCCACCTAACTAATGCTATACTGTACTTGAAACATCAGGGGTCAAGCTCATCATTGTGAAGTCGGGTGTGCATTGACATAGGGAGACCTCCCAGTTCGACCCCCTGGAAGAGAAAGAACGTAGACCAGTTTACACATTGGTTGGGTGTCTCCTATTATACACATCCATATTGAGGTGTTGAGACAAACCCAGCTTTCAGTATCCAATTGAATCGGGACCACCAGTTCTCTTCGGAAGCGCGCACCATGTGAGGCATACACTCCGTGATGCTCCGTTGTATCAACGTGTGAGAACATACCTCTTCTAGGCTACCTACACTCCCAACGTTAAATGACAATATATGGTACAACATGATCCTGAGGACCTAGCGAAAAGAGCTACAGTCGACAGTACTAAGCTACAGTACTTTAAGGCCCAAGGCCCTGGGGTTTGGATGCAAACAAACATATCCAACTCTGTTAGTAGAGTGAGATTGTTAGATCCAGAAGCCTAGTGGGCCTAGTAATATCAGGTCACTTCCATCGCAAGAAGTTGTTGATACTGACTTCTGTGCAGGCAACAAGACCGTGCACAACGACTCAAACCCTGGCGCAGCGACGACATCAGAACCTCATTCAAATCATCTGCAAAAGGGACATCTTGAACAAACTGGCCTTACCATATGAATCTTTGAAGCACTTCTTCACTGCGATGTCCTATCTTTGAGTCTACAATCGACTGTACAATATATACCAGGACCCTCCAAGGGGTGCCCTGTCTGGAAGCCTATAGGTAGTTCAGCCAGGACACCCAAACAGGATGATCCTGGTAGATGATTACTCAACATCCAGTTTTAAGGGGACCATGTCTTTTCAACCTCCAACTCGTTGCGACCCACCAGGTCTCCCCACCACCAGGTGGCATCCTGGCGCTCGAGCTCCGGCTTGCCCGAGCTCCGGACTCCGAAGTCCGGTGTTCAACCCACGCGGGGTTCTCCCCAGTTTGGGGGGGATGATATACCGGTATACCTTTAGCCTTTAGGGGAAAGAAAACAACTTATATAGGACATCTATAGCAGTACGTATATCAGCAAAAACCCAAGAACACAATGTCAATGTCCTCACCAAACTCACAAACATGGTGAACGTCTCTATCGGATTTGTCACGCATCTTCACCATTTGTTGGAGTTTCAAGATCGCTGCTGAAAACACTGCTTCACAAGCTCCACTGGTGATCAGGGCACAAATGCTTGTATGCACCTTATGAAGACCATGGTGGATGTTGCAAGGAAGCTAGGTGGAAAAGAGTGGTGGATGATGGAGGGAGCCTTTGTCAGGAACCATTTCATACAAGTAGAGAGCAGGTGTGCTGGTCCACGAAACCGCCAAAACCAGTGGCAGAAACCACGGGAGTACCACCTGTGGTTGACCTGCGAGACCGGGTCAGCTTGGATTGGCCTTCCTTGGGCGAAATGAGTTGGGAGAGGACTGTTCGGAGGCACTACTCCAGGAAAAGGGGTCAACTGATCGTATAGACACCATACACCATACATGGAGTGGCCATTTGGAACACCAAGAGCCTCGGTTCGGGACCGTTGGATGAACCCGTCCGGAGAGATCCAAAACGACCAACCCTAGGCCCTAGTAATTAAAAGAAAATCATGTGATGTTACATAAGCACCACCCTCAGTCACACACCAGCTTTTTATGTGTACAGTGTACACTTATAGACTCCTGTTTCATCGTGTGTCTCTTCTTCGAAACCAATGGCTGTTTGGGGTCAACACATGTCGATGTTGGACTCCCCAAGCCGAACAGCCAGGCCGCCTTGACATTCTTTCAGTCTACCCTGCTCTCCTGCTCTCCGGCTCGTGCAGCACTCGTTCATTGTCCGCACTCGCCCCACGTCCCTCGCCCCGCGGAGCGCACCATGATCGAGCGGAATTCCCAGGCGGCGCCCCACTCGTCGCAGCAGCGTCGGCCGCGGGCATCCTCGGGCGGAGGCTGCCACACCATGTTTTAATCTTTTTGTGGAAGACAACAAAGATGTCGTGCTTACTAACGTCTTCAACCATGTTCTCCCAAAGTGAGGTATTGTGAGGTTGAGCAACATGAAGAATGTTATACTTCAGAGCTGGCCGCGATCCGTGATCTGTGGGATCTACTACTATAGAGTTGAAGGTACACCCCCCCCCGACTTTATACCCTCAGGGACTGCTCACCCCTCCGACAGAAAGTTCAAGGAGAATCTCTTTCATAGTGGAAGGCCAAATCGCATCTCTTGTTGATTTGACCGCAACAAACAACCAACGCTGGAAGGACAAAACCTTGACCGGGTACTACGGTACTACCACCAAATTCTGGGAGATGCCTGCAAGAACAAAATACATGCTCCAGCTCAACCTGTTAGCATGCGTCCTGCAAAAAAGAGCGAAGATTTGTTGAGTCTGTGTTATCTGTGTTGCAGTGTTGCCCTTGAAAACATACAACAGTGCGTGCAGTTGAGCAGCTAGCCCCCCCATGCTGACTGCAAAGGGAAATTTAGCAGCCTCAGACCTCATCTTTTTTTGTACCCCGATGGCATACTGAGCCGCGTCACTGCATCCTCCCCTTTCCCCCCCAAAAGAACAAGTAAACAATAAACTAGTAATTATTGCACTCCCAGAAGCTAACATGGATCCTGAGAATGGCACCCTGAAAGACAGATTCCTTCTACAAACAAGTGGCATGTTAGTCTGCAGCAGGGTAATGCATGAGAACAAAACAAACGTGTCCAAAACATACCCCATGGTGGTCGTTTGGCAAACAATCAAGACCAAACCACTACTAAACCAGATTGTTTGGGTCACATCTTGGCTAGCGTTTCTTGTGCTGTCCACGTCTGTGAATCGATCTGTTTTCTTCTCCAGAAAACTCCTCCGGTCTGGTCTGAGTGCCCGCCGGTCATGGTTGTTCAGCCCAACCGATATGCCCAACTGGGTGTGCCGGACAAAATAAGACAGCCGACACTCCTGGATCGGGAAGCATGACACGGGCCAAGCGAGCAGGTCTTCCAGTCAGGAGTGGGTGAGTGGGTCAACAGGAAAAAGGCCATCCTGAGCTGGGCTGTTCTACATGTGTTCAAAGCTAATCAGCTTATAGATCTTATAGTTGAGAGCTTAAGCACACACATAAACACCTTGACCCTTCCACTCCCAGTTAATCATATCATGCTTTATCTAATATGAGGGTGATGAGATCGGAAAACTTGGGCAGCTTCCGCAGTGTTTTGGATGGCCCTTATACATTGAGGCATCCTTGATCTGCGATTTCACTCTTCATTTGACACGAGTCGGAGACTGTTCCAAAAAGAACTGGACACACCTGTTGGAGGGTCCAGGACACACCTGTTGTGTCCGGGTCCAGGCAGGGCCACCATCCGACTTCAGCCGCCGTCATCTGACGGCCGTTCAGGCGGTCACGGAGCTCATCTGTATCGATGGTCACATGGGTGATCTATCTTGAAATCAGCCAACAACCGGGTTTGGGTCATCCCCTGGTGAATTCCCGCCCAGCCTGGGGTCGCAATTACTGTATTGTATATATATATATATAATTGTATAAGGAACCTTTGAGGTTGGGTAGCTCAACCGTCGGAAAGTGACTCTCGAAGTTCACGATCGCAAGTGAAAAACCGCTCTCAAAAGCAGCCGCGGACTTTTCGCGGACTCGTGGCCATCAGGCTTCAAGGTGCGCATGCCCTCCCAGCTATCGGGAGGAAAACAGGTGGTTCGAGCAACAAAGCGGCGAAGCTTCGGCTTCGTCCACGAACCTCAGTGAACCTGTGCAGCAGCGAAAACATGTGATGGCATCACATTCACACCGGTCAAAGGTGGTGTGTCAAGTGGTTGCTGCTGCTTCGGCCTCCTGCTCTTCGTACAGGTCTTGGCCAAGGTCGTGGGCGCATACCCTGCAAGGCACGAGGGTGTGCGTCACATTCGCTGTGCGCTGGCTCGCACATTGCTGACTTGCATGCCAGCTACTTCCATAGTTGGTGTGGAAGATGTTGGCATTTATGGCAAATCTCAGGCGGTTGCGGGCTCTGACTCGGACTTCTTCTTTGTACCGAGTCCTCATGGTCTCTGCTTGCAGCTCGTAGTTTTCCCGTTGTCGACGGAAGTCCTTTTGGAAGCAGGTTTGTTGGTCTTGTAGTCGTTGTTCAGCCTGCTGGAGCTGTGCTTGTAGGTGAGTGTTCTGTGCCTCGAGTTGTTTTATCTGTCTCCTGAGGGAGATGAGTGTCTCTGGCTCGACACGTGTTGTCTGGGTGCTCTGGTCGTTCTGTTTGTTGTCGCTGCCGGTGTGTTCTTCTGGAGGCGGCACATCCTCATCTGTTCTGGGGGGCTGCTGTGGCTTGTTTGCCACTCGGGTGCAGAGGTGCCATATCAGGTTGGCGAGCATCGCAACCATCAGGGTGAAACCTGTAAGGAAGATGAAGTTTTGGTTGTCCATCAGGTGGTCTTGGAAGTTGTCTGTGTGTTCAATGGAGTGCGCAGTGGTTGTGGTAGCTAGAGAGGCGAACATAGCCATTTGGGCCAGTGGCTTGGTGAGCGCGTAGCGCATCTGGCTTTGTCTTCGGCTTTCCAAGGTCTTTTTCTTGGATGCTGTGAAGTTAGGATCCGGCTTCAGGCATGTTGTGTGGCTTCGTAGTCTTTGTGCTAGCAAGCTTGCTGCACTCTGTTTTGTCATGCCGTCTGCGAACTGTAGTTCGCTTGAGACCCAGGAGACGGTCGCTCCTGTGCAGGACAATTTGTCCCGTGTCACTAGCACTTCGATGCTAGTCTGTTTGTCTGTTTGGGATGCTGTCTGTAGGTCCTGTTTGACCAGCAGGTCGTACAGAGCCTTGGCGTCGATGATGAGCCGTGGCGAGTGCTTCACCTTTGGTGTGTTGCTGTCTTCTAGGGCTAGATATGGTGACCATATCAGTTTCCAGAAGGTGGAAGCATACAGTAGTGCATCTGCTGCTTCTGAGGCTGCCTGGCTTTCGGCTGCCAAGCTGGATCGGGCGATCCTTGGGAGTTTCCATGATCTCCAGTCGATCAGGTGGTAGCCTCCTTCTGAGCCTGTTGTGACTGAGTGGTGTGTCATCATCACCAAGTGACCTCCTTGTGAAGTCAGGTCTGCTCTTGAGGCGAATGCAGCGTCGCTGTAAACGATGAATGTCATCTCTTCTGGCTTGCCCAGCTTTTGGAATCGTAGACCCACATCTGAGTATTGTTGGGCGTATCGTAGGCATTTGTTGGCTTCTCGAAGAGTCGAGATGTTGGCGCGACTCACCTGTCCGGCTAGCATGCTGGTCATGGCTTGGACATGAGGGCTGCTCTGAGTCGAGGGCCATTGGAGTGCTCCGACAATGCCTCGCAACATTGTGCGTTGTTTCTCTGTCACTGGTTGGTCGTTGGGTCCATCTTCAATGGTGATGGGCTTCTGTTTTGCCATGTAGGCGGTGTGTTGTAGTTCATAATGATGTTCGTTGATCCTTTGGATCTTTGCCCCACAGTACTCTATGTCTGTGTTTTGTTCCCATGTCCGGAAGTTGAAGGTCTTCCGCAGGGATGCAATGAACTTTGCACAGTATAGCTGTTGCTTGTCGGCACATCCAAGGATGTCGTCAACGTGCAATCCGAAGATTCCGACCAGTGGTGGATGTTTCACTGTGTTGCCATTGTCATCGGTCTGGTGTGTCCAGGAATCTTCTCCTGCCTCATGATCATGGATCAGGAAGAGGCATGGATCCAGTGGGTGGACTGTGGCTCCCAGGCGCGTGATGCGCTCTCGTGCTTCACTGTACCATGCTCGAGGAGCATCGCATAAGCCGTACATAGGCTTTTTGAGCTTCATGAGGGCGTTGTCGCCATCGGTGCCAGTGAGGCCGAGGAGTCGTCTGGCGTCTGGTGGCAATTTGATCCATAGTGTGCGATGGCTAGGATGTTCCTTGCCTTGGAGGAATGCTGTGCTGACATCTGCGCTGAAGCTTGTCCAACCATTGTTGGCGCAGATTGAGAGGATGTAGTTTCGTCCCATCCGACTCAGCGTTGGAGCGTCGGTGCTGAGTTGGCCATTTAAGGCATCGGGATCTTTGAATCCCTGGGTGATGAGCCTTGCTTTTGCTCTGGGTTCACCGTTGGGCCATTTTGTCCACTTCAGGATGAAGTGTGCTTTGAGAATTCGGTCGCTAGGGACCGTGCCGTTGTCTTTGACCATTTCCCACACGTCGTTCTGGAAGAAACTTTCCAGTTCTTTCTTCTTTGCCTCCATGAAGGCGAGGCGATCAGCGAGCGTCATTCTTCGCTCGTTGAGCTGATCCTTGCGGGCTTTGATGCCCGGCATGCTGTGGCCTGGTGCGCCTGTTTCTTCGGCTGTGTGTGCCTGTTCGGTGGTAGGCTCGACATATGTCTGGTGGCCATGGCTGACATTGTAGAAAGCTTCACGAGCGAGCAGGCGATAGGCCGGCATGATTTTGAAGCTCGTCTGTCCTGTCCAGGCATGTTCCGTGGTTATGTTGCCCTTCTTCTTCCATCTGTCGCACTTGTTGAGGTTGGCTGAACCGGTTGTGTGTCGGTCTTTGCTGAGGTAGTGCAAAGGCAAAGGGCATCCAGCTGTTTCGTCGGCTGGGTCAAAGAGCTGGTTCCGTGGGATGTAGTGGCGACGTATCAGCTTGTTGTTCTGAATTGTCCATTCGTCCTTGCAGACGTCCAGGGTCAAGAATCCATTTTCTAACTTCCAGCCTGGTGGCAATGTTGAGTCATCGACTCTGTTGAGATCAGTGTCGTAGGTGCTGAGGGTCAGTGCGATCCGGTGGTGCCGGTTTGGCGTATGGTGTGGGACCTCGTGCAGTGCTGTGAGCTCTTGCTTGTGGTCCATATCGGTCGTGTCCAGGTGCGGGTGTGGCTGGAGAGAGAGTGTCTCTTGTCGATCAAATCGTGTTCTCTGGTCGCGGAAGCTCTCTGTTAGTGCTGGTGGTGCATAAAGATGCTGCTGATGTTCTGGAATTTGTCCACCATCATAGTGTACACTTGCCGTGGTGGTATGTGGTGTTGGTGCACTACGTGTGCTCGGTGGTGGTTCTGGTTCACCAGTACTGTCCTGTTCTGTGATCTCTGTAATGTTCAGATCAACTGTTGGTGCTCCTGGTGGTGCCCCTTGGCGTGACTGTTCATGAGCTGTTGTTGTGTCGGTCTGTGGTTCATCTCCAGGTGCATGTCCATCTCCATCCTCATCCATCGGTGTTGGAGTGGTAGTGGGAACATTCGGTGGACTGCTGCTGGAACCGCTATGTCGGTCTGTTCTCAGGACAAAGGTGGTACTTCCTGTCCATCGGAATGGCATGGATCTGGTGGCATTTGGTAGTGTCCAGTCATCTTGGAAGACTGTTCTGTTTCGGGCCGGTTGATGTGGCCTCTTGATGACGGTTCTCCGGATGTCCTGGAAGTTCTGCCACGGTGCTGTGTCGTCATTGTTTGGAGTGTAAAGTGCCTGTCTTGGACTCACATGGATGCGGTGCCATGTGATACCATCTTCTTCGATGTCCCAGTAGCCCTGCTGGGCTGGTTGTGGATCTGGTGCCATTGCTTCGGTGTCTGGTGCTTCTGGCATTTCTTCCTCATCGTCAGTGACAATCTCTGTTCGTTTC
>CAXAMN010006191.1:86242-109040 GCA_963970005.1 Durusdinium trenchii
TGCTCCAACAAAGGCCTGCCATCCCCTCTGCTGGAACATGCCCCAGGCCAGCACACGTGTGCTTTGTGTAATTTGGTCGTGTTGCAGTATGACAGCGTTTGTATTGGAGATTCCGAACCCAAACAAGGACTTTGGAATTCACAACGCCTTGAGATGCGCATATGGCACCAAAGCCATCTGTCTGTATCATGAACCAATGAAAGTAGGGCATGACTCTCCAAGCACAGCCTGGTCAATATGGGGGGGGGGTTCCGAATCTGCGGTCAACGCTAGATCAAAGGTGACCTTGTTGTTTCCCCGGAGCTCGCTGGGAGCCCCCAGCAGTACATCTTCTCCGCATAGTACACCAGTGAGCTGCGAGTGTCGCAGATGAGTGGCGAGTCGTGAGAGGTCTTTGCCACAAGCGATCCAGCATGATCCAGCTAACACGATAGGTAACCAGTTTTCCAGTAGACCTCAAGTCCTGGTTCCCTACAGGTGACCTCCAAACACACCGGGCCAACAAATGCGAAAAGAAACCGTACTCCAATGCGGTGGGACCAGGTTGCTTTCTCGGTCCGACTAGTACTGGTACTGGTATCCTAGCTACAGCAACCCAAAAAGGATGACAAGAAGATCTGCGG
Organism: Durusdinium trenchii; assembly: GCA_963970005.1. Lineage (NCBI taxonomy): Eukaryota > Dinophyceae > Suessiales > Symbiodiniaceae > Durusdinium > Durusdinium trenchii. Next base: position 86,866 of record CAXAMN010006191.1, read on the forward strand.
CAAATCTGGGCAAAGGATCTGTCAGAGATCTGCCAGCATCCCTCGTGACGGTCATTGGATCCACCACTGGTCAGGCTCTCAAACTTGGAAATCTAGGCTGACCAAGGGCCCTGGTTGTATATTTGGGAGTATATACCAGGATCCACTGGGAGGCACAAACACTGAAGATGAAGTCTCAACAGCATTGCTCGAATGTTTCCCTCGCTCAAACGATATCCTCGTATGTAATATTTCATATCATTTAAAGGCCAAGACATGGTACAACCCTCCTGATAGACGTTCATTATCCACAAAATATGAGTTCGCTCACCACATGGCAAAAAGCAAGGGACCTTATACTCAAATTATGTGAGCTGCTAGCTGGTACCAGTATTGATATGCTCATCTGTCAGTCCAACGTTGTCTACGGAGACCCAACACGTTGGTGCGCCCGAACATTCATATGGGTTCTTTGAAGTACCTGGATCTCTTTAGGGTCATCGTCATCTTCTCACATCTTGTTCAAAAGAGACTGACGGACTCGGGTGTTGTCCACATGCCAAAATTATGAGTTCCTTGTCTGCAGGATATATTTCAACAAAGACCTTATCCAGAAAACGAGGCCAGCTCAAAGCGCACATGTTGTTGGTTTAACCATGCTTACATGCTTATTTCAAGAGCCCAGGGGTAGACTATAGGACTATACCTCAAAAAAAAGAGATAGACAAACCATCTAATTAGATTCTGGACAAAGTAGTATCATATACTATAGGGCCTCTTAGATCACCTTCTTATCCATACAGTACCATTTTCCTCCGCTCTACTAGAACGAAGCCATCTTCCATGTTACTCATTGCCCCCTGGAGCGGGTTTCTGCACTCGCTCTTCGCGCACGCATGGCTCCGCGAGCCGTGACACACGACGCGGCCTGAAGAGGGTGCCGCCGATGCAAAGGAAAAACCTCGTTCGCAACCAGCATCACGTGGTACTTCTTCGACCGTTTGGCTTCAGACTGGTCAGACCACCCGCAAACATTGGAAGAAGCGACAAAAAGATGCGGCCCAGGGTGCATACCAGATAGTCTCCACTTCTGGAATCTTCCAATTTAGTGAACCCAATGGAGACGGCCCCTGGTGGAGAAATCGGATCCGGGGATGGGTACTTGAATCTGGAGCTCGACCAGTCCACCAAGTAGCCGATAGGGTACGACCCCGGTCGGTCTCGTGGTGACCCCGGATCCCCATGGACTCTCCAGCTGGATCTTTCAGTTGCAGTGGTTTCAGAGGTTCAACGGCACTGGCACCCCAAGATGACATTTAGATAAACCCCAGGGTCCATGTCCACAACCCCAGGGTCCATAGGTCCATCCCCAATGAACCAAACCTTGGGGACTGTGCCATCTACAGACTGCCGACATCACCGCTCCGAAAACAGCGGACCGGTGAAGCAGCTTGCAGCTCGCCGCCGTGAAACCAACGGCTCGACGGCTCGGAGCCCTGAGCTCGGCACAAAAGGATGATCAGCGGCTGGACTGAAGCCACCAGGGAATGAATCATGATACTCATCCTCAGAGACCGACCGGAATCGCGCGTGTTTTTCCGTGCGGAGACCGGGTGGTGTGAAGGTTTCGGACCACGAAGCTGAAGGGTGGGTGCGCCAATAACACTTGGGGGTGTGAGAGTGATAGTAGCAGCATGGAGATATTGGATGGAGACCCTTGGATGGGCCTTTAGGCACATTAAGGGCATCATGATATATTGTGCACGACAAGCTCTCCATCAAGAGCCTCCATACCCATGTCTAAGGTCTTTTAAGTAGGTGTGGATCCAATAAAGGTCAAACCAAAAGGAACATCTTTACAGGTTGAGGCGGATTTTGGTCTGTTCTCTTTCCCTTCTTGGTCACCTGACCAACATTACAGGTGAACCATGGATACCGTCCGAATGAGTCTCCCTCCGAAGCAACACAATCGTTCGAGAATATGCGCAATGCTCTATATTGAAAAACCAAGAGAGGGCTTATGAAGGACTAGCTTATATACTGCCCCTCCATACTATGGAGTATTGGACAAGCCCTTATGCTTACATACTGCTTATGAAGGACTAGCTTACATGATGTCCAAGCCATCCCAAACACTATGCCCAGATTGGGGTGGTGCCAGAGGGGTCAATGGGGCGGCATATATGGCAGTCCCATGGAGTGTCTGGGAATTGTACTATAGTTACTGCCTAAGGACACGAGGACTTCGCATCTATACCATGTGATGACTATACCATACGTATTAGCCGATGAGTTTATGGACGGTTCAACACGAGCGATCTGGACCGTAGACCCGGCGATCGAGACGAGATGACTTAGTCACCGTCAGAGCACCACCGTCGGCGATAAATTGAGATTACAGGAAATCACTCTCCCTAGAACTAACAAACATATAGAAGTGGACAACCAGGGGTGTTTGTAGAGGAACATGGTTTTCCAAGAAACATGTTCCAGTTCAGGGAGTGCAAACATTCCTCCAATGCAAAATCCTAGATCCCCCAATTAGTTGACTAACATGGGACCTTTTTTCACTCCAACAGCCTCCAGTTGCCAGTAGGAGCTTTCCGAGATCGAAGCATAAGAGAATCTCAAACATATCTCACCAAGTCTACCCACCCCATCCCAACCCCCTTTATCCTTCATCAACTTTCACGAACACTGGATCCCAACAATCGTCGACAAACAAACAATCAAATAACATTGAGCCTCCCGGCCTCCACAAAAAACACAATATACAAACTCAGAATTAACCAAATAAACTCCCACCCTCACCCCAAGCTGCGTGTTGTCTCCCGAAAGCAACTTCAAACAGCTCACACCCCAAAACAGCAGGGCATTTCTTACCCCCGCGTCGTCGTGGTCGTCGTCGTGGTCGGAGAGCGAAAGCTGCGGAACCGTCCCGCGCTGGGTCCAGGGTACCCCATGGAATAGCGGCTCAGGCGAAAGATGCGGAAGATCCGGATCAGTCGCACCTCGCTCCGTGCGGGGAGTTCGAAGCGTTCCATTTGGGAGTTCGAAGCGTTTTTGTCGCGCATTCGGTGCTCGGAGTCTCGTTCGATGGGTTCTGTGTTTCTTTTTGGCCGGAATCGTGGGTGGCATTTCTTGATATTTCTTTGGGGGGATTCTCTGACACATGATGACCAGATGAAGAGGGATGAAGGGCTTGAAGGTTTGCTCTATAGAAAGCAAAACACCAATCACAAACAGCGGTATCAAACTATCAATCAAGTGTTTTGCTCAGCTGGGACAGTTTCTTTCTGTTCTTTTTTCTAGGTCGCTGTACGTACTGGCTGCTGATGCCACTTGGACCTTGAATTTGGACTTCTTTGGAGTTGCCCATGAATGATTCTTGTAGGCCCTGAACTGGGATTTCAAAAGGGGAAAGGTCTCGCTATGCCTTGGTCTTGGTACATTGTTACATTGGTATATATTTGACCCAGTCGTCAGTGGTGTGGAGCCGGCACAATCCAACAAACTTGTAGTGGTTTGGGGATGATGTTTGGCCCGACTCAAACGTTCCAACCCAAATCATCTCCATGACCATGCCAAACTCTGGAGTTGGACCACAAACCTGATGTAGGTCTAGTCCGGATTAGGTTCAAAACTGTTACCAGTCGCAGGTCCTCTCTTCGACACTGCGACCGCCTGGAAGAAAGGTAGACCGAATCCCAAAAGGTTGGGGGTCTCCCTCTTACACACCCATATAATTAACTACTTCAGCTGGAACTTGGGAAAGCCCGGGATGGCGCGGAAAGGCGTTCTTTCGGTTTAAGTTTTTGAAGCACGCCTTCCACTGAAGGCCCTTTCCGACCGACCGTGAGATCTCAGCTGTGTGGCTGCCCGCTGCCCGCGGGAATGGCTGGTGGTTTTCACACTCCAAGGAAAACTAAGATGGAAGTGAATGACGCCCCCCTGTTGGTAGAGGAACAGAAATTAGGAACATCCACATTGCCCATGCCATCCACTTCCATGTCAGTTCTTCTTGGAGGGGAAGGATATTGCACCAAATTGTGTTTATTGAGATCTCCAAACTCCAAAGAAGGTGAATAAACAAAAGAAAAAACGACTGGCAATGACTGGTGTTCTTGTTGTTTGGAAGTTTGGATGTCTTCCAGAACTCTCCCCCAGTCCCTAAAATCCCAAATCCAGGTACACCGTGGTGACTCCGCTCGGCTTACAAGATCCTCAGATATTCCATCCGAGCCAAGATGCAGATCGAAGAACGGCCAAAGGCCCCTGAGGAAGCGGCACATGTTGCCAACGATTCATGTCCACTATGTTTCAATCGGAAGCAACGGAAAACTTAATGAAACTTGAGTATGAATATATAACTCTTGCACTTGTTTGGTCGTGGATCTAGGGGGCGTATCTATAGAAACTACCAGAAGCTCCTGGTGGGGGTGTCTCACAGTGCACTCCAAAGAACCATTTAAAAAAGCGGAAATCCGTTCATGTCCAGGTCCCACCGCTCCCGGTCGACAGGGTCGACAGGGTCGAAGAACACAGGAACATGTGGTGGGAAACATCCCCAAATGCTCCATCATACTCCATATACCTTTTCCTAGCGCTTCCTGTCGGGGTGCCCTGGACAGGGAGACCTGTTTACGTAGTGTGGAGATGTCCATTGGTGACCCCTTGGAAGCAGTTGGTATATGACATATTCAAATATGTTCAAGTATGAAGGCTTTTCCAGGGCCTATAGGCCACTCCTACCCTTTCAAATAATAGAAAAGCACCGAGGTCCTCAGCAGCTGCGGTGGCCACAATGAACAACATTCTTTGGGAACACATGGTGGATTATATAAATATATATAATCATATATAGCGGAACTTACAACGTGTTATGAATTTGCCTACCAACCAACAGCTGTCTGCCACAAGGTGGCTGTTATCGCAGCGGTGGTTCATCCAGTTCAACCAGCCGGTTACATTGATGGCTGGTAAACTCTGGACTCTGCTTGGTCAGAAGGGCCAAAAAGTGATTTCTGTCGGTGTTTCGGCGTGGTATGTTGGAAGTGGGTGAACCCCATATCCACCGGCGTAGTGGTATCATAATTGAACAATTACAGCATCTGACAGCAAGCTTGGCAACAGCGGCTATTTCGTTCGTTATTTCAGGGCAAGCCAGCCGCATTTCTGCCTATATGGGACCAGTTTCTAATGAGCAAACAGTTTGAGTCCTTCAAGAGGAACCAGAGTTGCCAAAGTCCCAGTGTCTGCCCCTCAACTTGGTGCTATTCTTTTCTGCCCCCAAACATATGCACAAATCCGAACTTTGTTCCATTGTGTCCAGTTGCCTGGCCACTATGTCGGGAGGCGGTCGCCCCAACATCTGCGTTGAAATGGCAGCCAAACATGTTGGCCAAGGTGCTCTGGACACTCTGAGTGTTCAACACCTTGTCAACCCTCTGAACAATTGATGGGTGTGTAGCTCAAATAGGGAGATCTCCCAGGCAACGACCCAAGACCAGTCTGCCACTTGGGCCAGGGTGTCTCCCCATTCAATTGCAAATAAAAACAAACAGACTGGATCACCTGTGTCAGCGGCTCCGAGTGTTTCGGTCTGCCCAAGTGGCCACCGCCACCGACTGGGAGAGGAGCTCCACATAAAAGGGCGAGATGGCTAAGACCTGAGCCCAAACATCCCGCCATCCCGCCATCCTTGGCGAGAGAGGAGGACGGTCCATGCTCTCTGGACAGGTCCCAGTTTGAATGGAAAAGGTCTTTAGTGGTCGACTGCTTGGACTGCGGAATGGGAAAGGTCGACTTAGTGGTGTTGAGAATGGGAAAGGTTCCGTCCCGCAAGGAAGGGTCTGACAAACAGAAACATTTGGCCGTCCCTAGGGCTCGGACTCAATTGAAACCAGTTGCGAAATTCAACACGAATCACAACCAATTCTTCGGACCTCACGGTTGATCTCATAAAAAGATATATATCGAAAGCGGCCACCAAAGTCTTTTGGATTGAGATTCCTTCCTGTTTCAATTCAAATTAACATCAAATCAACACGAGCAGCGGACTGGAATGAACTTCCTGGACTGGAAGCAGCGGACGCTTGGTTGGCCGAGGCCCCGGACATCAAGCACATTCATGGGACTCCTGGCGGCAGCGGACTGCGGGCCCGCGGGCCCAATCCAGACCCAATAGCTGTATAGATGTGTATCCCTTGATATGTCATATTAAATGTATACACATATATTAATGTGTATTATATCATTTGTATAGCTGCAATCTTTTAGAGTTGAAATCTCAGAGATGGTTCATACTTTTATCATCAGTGGTGATCCAAGCGTATCACACTCGATCCGAACAACTCCGGCGCAACCACGGATCCCTACAGCCGCCCAACAGCAGCTGGGAGCGTTGTCACAAAGACGCGGACCTCGAACACGTTGCATCCTTCGTTTCCGAACGGAAGCATCTTTTGGGATCCCCTACAAGTGATGTGTTGGTGGGTGCTGCTTTTTGGAACCTGGTGGATTTTGGACATGTCATGTAGCCATGCACAATTCTGGTGTATTCTGGTGAATCAAAGCTCGGCTTTGGTGGGCTTCTGGGCAATCCTCAATGCGTGACTCTACACTCCTGAAGAACCTATATAATTCGCCCTCGCGAGATGGTTGTCCAAATATGTTGTAACTCACCAGGTCTTCCAGAATGGAGTTGCAAACCACGGGCCGGAATCATTGGGGTCTTTTCAGTGTCCACTTTTCCGCCCCTCAGCCGCTGAATGCAATCTACTTCGTTCTTTGAACGGTCAAAGGACCCAACTGGCCATGGCGGCCGGCGCACCTCAAAAACTCCAGCCGCGTGGGGCTCCCAAAGGCATTGGACACCAGGAAACGCAACAAGTACCTCTCAGTGTTCACAGCCCAGGTTACGCACGGGAAACGCAGAGTATCCCACTTATCCCACTGCGCGGTCTAGATCAAAAAGGCAGGCATGGGATTGTATGGGCATGTGTTGTCTTTTCATATCACACCTTGCTTTTGGGTAAGTGAAGACTTCATATAGACCTCTCTTGGCAACTTAAGCAAACTAATATATATATATATATAAATTAAGCACACAACAAACATAAAGCCACTTGTTAACAGTGAATTACAGGAACGGGAAGTTCGGACAGTTCTCCAAAAAAGAAATGATACATAATACGACTGTTCTCTGAGGCTGGCATCCAGTTCACGACTGTTTCACCTGGGGAGTGGACCTTTTCCATCCTTTTCCTGTCTGTCCCTCTCAACCTGTGTTGCTTGCTAGATGTTAGGAAAGCATTACAAAATAGGAAGATTCTCCTAGCGGATTTCAGAAGATCTAACAAAAAAAAAAACATGTTCAGCCTAACTTGTAGTCACCCTACTTCTGGTGGCTTATATACGCGGGCGATATGTGTGTTTTTCACAACGGACGAATGGTTGGAATGGACGCTGTAGGTTTTATCGGCCGATGCATATCGACTCACCCAAGCCAAGCCACGAGAACGCCCACCAAGCCGACGGGGTGGACGAAGAGGGCACTCGATTGTGAAGACGGCTGTGCTGAAGATTTCAAGCGCATACCAACCTGGCAAAATGTCAAGCTCAGAAGTCCTTCGACCAGCACGATGGGTTCAAGACCAGCCAAAAATGATGCTTGGTGGACATCCACAAGTCATGACACGTCACATCCCTTCATGAGCTCAATACCTCCAAACTTTCCTGTTGGGACTCGTTTTGGATGCTTCCACCCCTCCCGTCCTTTCCGTGAAACACCTGGTCTTGAGATGGCATCCCCAGTCCCCAAAACGCCACGAAGGACCGGTACCTCCGTCGATCCGCCGGGTGATCGGCCGCTTCTGTAAGGATCTCAAGGTCGGAACAAGCAGTTGTTTCATGGTGGTGACCGGGGATTCGTGACAGGAATGATCCTTTTGTGGAATCATGGCCAGGTTCTCCTGTTGTCCGCTGTTCTCAAAGACAGGTTGTCCGCTATGGATAGGGTATGGTTATCTATAGTGATCCAGTTCTTACAGCCGAACAGCCTACCCAACGTGCTTGGGACTTCACCGCCCATTTTGGACCCCAATTTGGTCTGAGAACAACATCTGATCATCTATTATAATCAAGCATGTACTGGGCTGCCCTGGACAAGCTGCTCCATTCCAATCAAGTGTGTTAGGCGAAGTTGAATTGAAATAAATGGCTCTCATCAAGCAAACACATATATCCTGTATCAAGAGCTTCTCTACCCCGTGTAGATTAAAGTAGTCTTCCTATCCATTGTCCAGTGTCAATGTCAATGTTACGGGAGGGTAGTTCCCGTTTCCGTTGAGAACCTCTGCCTTTTTCACCTTAATTTAAGGAGGACATTTCCAGAAGATTGGCCTCTACTTCAAGCAGAAACATTGTGCCAGTGCAGAAGCAACCTGCTGAACATCGACCTCAACCATTACATGAAATTGTTCATTGGATTGTGAAGGTGGTTGTCACAAATGAAGCTCAGTAGGCCTTTGCGAGGCAAAACAAACTGAAGTTTGAGGTTCAGTTCGGACTCCCTCCCATGGTGGATGGTGTCCATCAAAGCAATGTGAGGGACCCCCCCAAACAACTTTATTTAGCGGGACTGTTTCGACATGTTTCGACCAATGAGTGATGTTCAACTGATTACTGTTCGAAGTCACATCCTCTCCCCAAATCGCAGGTTTCCGTGAACATGAGTTCCTCGCGTCCAGCGCATTTGGGTGCCACTTCCCACTTCAAGACACTGCCTTCCCCTCACCGCCTTCCCAATCCGCTAGGTCCGGCTCGGCCTCGCAGGGAGGATTCGAGAATCCGGTGATTTTCTTGGAGAAGCTGGACTACACCCAGGTTCCAAGACCCACATGGAACCGGGCGAACGGCTATGCACCTGCGAAGACGGTGTTCTTCTCTAAAACCCGACGTGGTTTTCAGGTTTCATGTGAGTCTCGGAACCAGGGTGTAGGATTGGATGACTTCATCGGTGGTAATGCTGGTGTTCGATTGTTTTAGTATTCTAATACCGGATCTTGGACCTTAAACACATAGGATTTTGAGGGTACAAGCCCCCCTGCTGTGCAGGGTTCAACCATGTTCAACCCTACTAAGGAGGGTTGGATTCTTAGATATCCTCTAGTACTAGAATGTGCAGCAACAAAAATGGCACAGCCCCAAAGCAAACATGTTGTGTTTTTGTTAGTCAAATCCTTTGGAACAGGAGGCTTTGCTATTTACTCGGCAGCTCGGGTACCAAGATCAATGTGTTTAATGTAGACTCTTGATTCACTTGATTAATGGGTTCTACAACCTAAAAGGGGAAGAATGTTGTAAGTTATAAATATAAATCCAAATTCTACAGGAGGTATGTCACTGCTTCGCTGTTCTTGCTTCACTAATCAATGTTCTTATTCTTCACTGTTCTTTGTCACTGTTCTTCATTGCTTCACTTCATAAAGGACAGCTAATTAGTGTAGACTCTTGATTAATAACACCCCCCATATGAAGAGGTGTTTCAAATGGGGTGGTTATGGGTGGGTACATGGTCCTCAAGAGTCTACATCCTCAGAGAACTTTCCCTCCGAACCCATGCTCAGAAGATGATTTTCCGGATACCTTCTCAGAGATGCTCTGGAGCACTAGGGCATTGCAATTGGAGCTTGTTCGATCAAAGAAGCTGCACAGCTTCTTCGGATCGAAGGGGGGCCGAATCCTTGACGGTATATAGCTAACTATAGCTACTATATGCAACTGCTACATCTGGATTGGAACCTGGACCTGGATCATTTACAGAAGGTGAAACGTGCAGCCTGGGAAACAGCTTTCGACACTGGATCTTGGGGAATACCATGCTGAGGTGTTGATCCCTGGGATGTTCCTCAGCGAAATGTGCGCAACCTCTATCACCCCGAACACTTTGCCCGTATTCCGCCCACCAATCACAATATTCAATACTAATTCCCTTGATCTCTTGAAGCAAGAATACCACATCCAGGACGTGTGGAAAACACCTGGTGCACGGCCTCCAGGACGAAAAAACAAATGGTGCCGCAGATGGTCAATAGCATGAAATACCTCGGCTCCGTTCGATGAGACCGGCAGCGGACCGTTCGACCTGGATGCCCGGCGCCAAGAAGACGGAAGAAGCACATGTGGCCCGTGTAATACTATAGAGTTAGAGAGTGTAGTTATTCTCTACAGCTTGATTGAGTCGTGTTGTTGTATCATCAACTCCAGTCTTTGAGCTACTGCCTATGTCTATAGATGTCTATAGTGACTCTGTCGCATCCCGCCACTGCGGGGTAGCCACTACCCCACCCCTGCAGTGGAGGAGCGAACCGGGTGTGGACCGTTATATAAAACATCACAACTCCAGTCTTTCATGACGTCCAACTGACCTGTAGGCTTGAATGCAGGCACTATCAGGCACTAGTTCTGCTCGTGGGCATCGTGGCTTGAAAGGGAGGGCGTTCCTGTGATCGGTGTATGAGGTTCGGTCATCCGCACCCCTGCCTCCCCGCAACGCGGGACTGAACAAGGTGCCTTCAGAACGAGGCTTGTGATGTGGGATTTTGTCGGAAAGGAACATAATGGTCAAATATGTGGTCAAATAGAAGCGCAGGACAAGAAACGCTTCCTTGCCAAGGTTTGCGTCTTGATGAAACCATTCAACAACCATGAGTCATGAACCCCTATTACTTGCCAGGTAAACAGGATCCACACGTTCAGCGTACTACCGGATGTATGAGCAAATCCAGTGAGCCTAGGTGAGCCCGTAGAAAGGGACCTTCATCATGAACAGTCAACAACATAAAAATCTCAACACGAGTAAGGGATTGGCACAGTATTACATACATTGACCCCGGAAAACAACCACCCCAATCTAGTTATTTCATGTTATTTAATATACCAAAAAAATGCCGTGTCTGGGATCAACGATCAATGCTAGAGATCCACGGCGAGACGGAAGGAGAGCTTCCCACGGCACTAGGCACCCCCTCGAGATCACACGCGCTGTGAGGCTGTAGGAGGGCCTCAGCTATGCAGCGCCAGCTGTGCTTTTTGGGTGGTTCATTATGATGTGTTTGTTGAAGCGCCAGCCTTTCGAGCAGCTGAAGATTACAAGTGATTGCAGCATCCAACATGATCATAACATGGTTTCTACAATGACAAAAAAAACACTTAAGCTTGGGCCAGGGTTACTGAAATTTATTCATCGATTTGTAATGTCGACATGCTTTCGGTCCATTTGGGAACCCTCCAAACAGGTGCCCAGCAGCAGAGTAGTTGGTGTCCAACCCCATCCCAGCTGGGTTGAAATGAGTTTAAATATGTTTTAAATGGAAAACAAGTAGGTGTCCAACTACCCACAACATCCATCGGGTCATTATCGTCTTTCTTGCCAATCTGACCACCCGGACCTCGCCCCCCACGGGACCCGACCGGGAGCATCACAGACCCTCCCGACCCCGGGCAGCCCGGACTCTTCCAGGGTGAGCAAGAGCCGTTGCTGCCAGGTGAGCTTCACCCGGTCGATGTCCTGTGGAGACTGACGTTTCTGAGCCGGTTCTGAGCCGGAAAAAAGGCGGAAGCTGGAGGCTGGTGGTGAAGAGAAAGCAATCGCAACTGTAAAGGAATTCATGTTGGAATTCCCTGCCATTCAAGTTGGAAGCATCCAATTTCATGGAATATGTTGGAACTTCCAGGAAGGGAAGTCGTGGCGACTTCGAGATTTCAGTCAAACTCCTCTAAGGAGGTCGCTCAGTTGATCGGAGTTCTTGCACACGGCAGGAGCTGATCGAGACATCTCGACGCATCCGACATCGGTGCCGTGGACATCGGTGCTTCTCCCGAGGCGAGGGACGTTCGAAGACGAGTCGGATGCAGAGGGATGGGTGTGCCAGTCACGAAGTGAGTGAGTCCAAAAGAAACCGGTTTCTGATGGTTTCTGATGGAAGAAGCGGACTGAGGGAAGCAAGGACCTTTCTTTCTTTCAACAGGTCCGAGAGGACTCAGGAAATACCGAAATACCTGAGAAACCTCTGATTCTCTTGGAACATCGACCTGGTGAGTTTGGGTAGTGTCTCCTGTCTCCCTACTCCTAACAGGGTCCCACAAAGTTTGGCAAGCAAAAAGTCGCATACACGGCCAGTTCACCTGCATAGAAGATCACTTTTACTGGGTGGTTGTAATATATTGTACAGTAATCCCCACTCAACTGTCCATTGCGGTTGATCTATTGAGATAGAAGGGGGTGAACGAAAGGTAGCAAATCTTTCACATCCGCATCAACGCTGGTCTTGGTCTTGCAGTACACGTCTTACAGAATCCCTTCTTACAGGACCAAACGCAGTGCATAATCCCAACTCCAGATTGTAATACATGTTTGCTAAAGCAAGGAGAACTCAGGTAGCTGAAGCTACCTTTCGTAACTGGTCGTAGATCAATGGGATGACTGAGGAAACTGAGGTCCTTCAGGTCTTTACTTTTCACGGTTGCAATTCTTGTGGATATAGACGGTATGGATTCTGTACAGAATCAAGACTCCGACATCGTCTTACATTTGCTACATCCCAAAGTACTTTGACCACCAAGTAGAGATGATTCAGGGACCTCCAAACTGACCGACGGCCCCCCCGAAACGGATGAAGCGACACGGGTCGCGATGCCGTGGGTCCCACGAGTAGTCCGTCCTCCAGTCGAAAGCTTCTGCTACCTGCTGAGCTTGGATGCACCGGCATGATGCGAGTCGGTCCGTGCCGCGGAAGGGGGGGGATACAGGCATATCAAGCATCACCAAGTAACAGGGTCAACTCAGGTTGGACTGACATGTCGTATTGCACCTTGCTGAAACAAACAAATTCATAAAACAAACGGTCATGGTTTTACCGTTTTGGGATGCTGGCGGGATTGAAACAGATTTTACCTCGAAAGTGTTGTCAAGTGATTCAGTCTTTCGGGACACACATTGCGGCTGCAAGGTATGATTGAACAGTTACTAGTAGCTTCTTGCTACTAGTAGTAATGCCCTTGTTACTATAGTAGCTTCTTGTTCCTAGTAGTAATGCCAGGAGCTACGTGCGTAGCTTTTTTCTACTAATAGCGGCTAGCCCTTTGCTGCCAGCTCCCAACCAAACCATTTGGGCAGTCCTGACTCCCGAGAAACAGCGTGGTTTGGATCGGGGCTGGGATTGGATCGGCAAAACCCCGATCTCCAAGACAGGTCTGGTCGAATTTGAACAGTGCCCTTCAAAGATCATGAAAAACATCACCATCGCATCATCAACTACAACAGCCATGTGTACTGTGTAACACTAACGGCCATAGAAACATCAGGGAGCATCAACCATGGCCATCATGAGTCTCACCAATCTTATGGAAACATGATACGTCTCATGGTACTATCATGTACGTCTCCCCCGTGAGGACGCTGGTGCTCATCGGCCGCCTATGAGGTTCTGCTTGCTGGAGGTCCTCGCCTAGGCGTGAAACTCACCGGGCAGGTGCCGTCATCGGGCACAAAAGGTGCGGCGTGAGCACCGGCGCATCTCCAGGAAGCCTACGGACGGCTTCACGGTTGGTCTCACTTGGGCAAAAAAACACGTTTCTATACTAACGTCATTATTTACTTACAACCAGTAACACCCAAACTGCTGGGCACGTTTGTGGCGCGAGCGCCGAGAATCAGAACTGCGCAGCAGGAGCTCCTGCAGCGAGCGACACCACGGATGGCTTTTTCGTGCGAGGGATCACAGTTGTCAAAGAAGAAGCTTTTGGATACGGCTGCTTGGCCACTCCTGCTTGGCCACTCTGATCTTGGCCACTCTGATCTTCAGCCATCTCAGCCCACAGGCAAGAGGCGCAGACCGCACCTTTGGCGAGAAACTGCCCAGAAAACACCCCTGTCGCGGGCGTAAGGAGCGTAAGACCCGCGTGCAGGCAGGCGGCGAGAGGCGTTGGCCCCCCACACTTCTTGCACGGCAACGCCTCCTTGCTGCCTGTGGGGTTCTCGAGCCTTGTTATTGACAACCACACTGCGGTTGCCAAGCGATCTTCTCAGATTCTGCTCGGTCTCCTCTAGTTCCTTCTCGAGATGCAACTGTTGGCAACTTCCAGCAAAAGTTTCAAACGTTTGACGCAGGCTTGCCCTTCTTCTGGATTCTCCGTCCTCACATCTAGAATGAGCTAGACCCAACGGCACTGTGTGCCTCATGCTCTAAACATGTCAACTTCCATGCCTCGAGACACTTACACTCCCGAAAACTCACATAGACCCTGACATCCTGGCCCCCTGTTTATGAGTGTTTTCCTCTACCAACCGACGTGGTTTTCAGGGTCCAGTGGTCCTCTCGCAGACATGTATGCCAACAACCAAACGGTTCGCTTCGTGACGAAACGCCCGGGATCAGTGTCGTCTTGACGAAGAAGACGTCAAGGACGACTTGCGTCTGCCGCTGGGCCGTTTTCGTGCTTGCTCAGTATGGCGCAGCTTACTTTTCCAACACGTCGTAGTAGAGAAAAATCGTTCTGATTCCAGAAGAATTGCAGCCACGAACTTGAAGACGTCGAGAACTACTAAGAATTGGTGTTACGTCCAGGGTCCACCGAAGCTTGCAAGTGGTTCAATCCTTACCGGGAACCATCCCAGCTCTCGAATACTACCAAGAAAGCACAACATGGTTCAGGTTTGAACTGGGGAAAAGAACTTTGATGGCTCAAACACTTTGAACTGGGGATCGTCTTATTTAATTCTATGATATTCTATGTACCAACCAGAATTGGGGAGCAAGCGAAAAGGGGTTGATGATGGTCAATGTATGCAGGAGAATGTTCCTTCCATGACATAAACAAACATGAACATATCCAAGAGTCTTTGCCTGCCCCAGCTTCCCCACCCCCCCCATCACCCCACGTCTCTCGGCCCAAATTGGGCACCCCCAGCCGGCGTCGCCCGAGAGCGCGGTTGGAAGTTCTGCGGAGGATGGGCGGCGGAAGCGGCGACGAGACGAGACGGCCCCAAACCAAGAAATACAAACCTAAGCTGAGGCCCCTGGAAGCGTCAAGAATGAGTTCAATCTGTCTTAAACATGCCCAAAATCATCAAACTAATCATTGCTAGAATTACATCTATCTATTATGGATCGATCTATCAATCTATCTATGCTATCTATCAAATCTATCTATCTTCAGATCTATCTCTACATCTCGATACCTACTATACCTCTATTTATATATACCGCTATATCTCTACCCATCCATCCGTCAATCCATCCATCCACCCATCCGTACAGCCATTGCACTGTGAAGATTTGTCTGTCCGCAGCCAAACACTCCAATTGAGACATGGGTTGGTCAGTTCAGTTCCCTATGTCTTCGCAGAACCAAACATTATTATGGTTGCATGAAACCCTCCTACAAACAAATCATCTTCTCTTTCTTTGCCAGACCGGCATCGCCACAACCAGAGATTCATCCCCCAAACATGCCCAGGGACAAAAGCCAAATGCGATGAATCTTCCAGTGGGTGAGACTTTCAGATGCCCCTCGTCGGGTCAAAGAATGATGCGCAGCCTTTGGACATGTCAAACATACTGGTAGCAAAGGGCATCGCTATTAGGAGCAAGGACGCTACTAGGGGCTCCTGGCATTGCCACCAAGCGACGAAGGTAGCAAAACATATCCCAAACACCGCCTCTCTGGGACTAGAAACGGCCAGCGATGTGCCTGTATTCCGGGGTCACGTATGATGCCAGTCCCTTGGACTGTTTGGTTTTTTGTTTTCTGTAACAAAACACTTTAGGTTTGAACATGCCCACAATCAGTGGGTATTGTCAAACAATCATATAAGAGTATATCTTAAGTCTTAGGTTGTTCTTCAATCAGTATTCCAACAATAGTCATTATAACGTATATTTCATATGGGGTATAATGATTTTTGTTGGAATACTGATTCATGCCACACCATCCATGTATGGCATGGTCACATGCATTCACCCAATTCCAAATAACCCATTCATTAAAGTAACTATTTTTGTTTTAATGGGATGGTCTGGGATATTGATATGTATATTCATTTGATGTAACTATTCGATGGGTCAACCTCCCAGCCATACGTAAGAACAAATTCCGTGTATACATGCATGTATCAATTATTCAATCACACACCCTACACTGCGTGAAAACAAAAGAAAATAAACTGTTTGATACCACAGTATCAATATTAAAACATATTAAACCAATAAAAACTGGAATCTGTGTATTAAATATGTTCCCCAGACACGACCCATGGGACTGCCATAGATGCCCATCAGGCCCACGCAAGACCAAGACGCCTGGTCCCAGGGCTTCTCTCCCGACTCGGCCCGCCGGCGCTCTTCGCCTAGGGCGAGTCCAAGGCTTTTTTGACATATATATATATAATGATCCCTAGGGCTCCTGGCCCACCTCCTGAGGTTCGATGGTTGGGGTGGATGAGATGGGCCAGGAGCCCTACATATAGATATATGTAGGGAAGCATAGATATGGGAAGCATATAATATATATATATATATTTATTTATTTCTATACATATCTGATTATCTATATGTGTATCTTTTGATATGTATATAGAGATATGCTATCGATAAGAGATATTCTATATATAGATTCGTTGAAAAGAAGAACAGTTGCTATACATATAGTGACATGCACCATAGGACTCCAAACACCTCCTGAGGGGGTCTAACTAAACACACCTCATTGCAGCTGCTTTCCTACCTGCGAGCCGGAGGTGTTTGAAGCGGAATTCTGGACTCCCAAACCATCCATGTATCAAATAGTTACATACAGGCAAACCCCATCCAAGTTAGGCCCCATCCATGTGGTGTTCGCCGGACCCAGGCAAAACCAAAAGCAATTACATACAAAAAGCAACAGCCAAAAAGACGCAAATCCAAAAAGCCAAAAAAACAAAAGCACATGCACAAGCAAAAGCAACAAAAATGCAAACCCAAAAAGCAAAAGCAATTTTCAGCTGCTTTTTTGATGTTTTTGTGTGGTTTGTTGTTTTTTGTGTGTGCATTGCTTTTTTTCTCTTGTTTGTCCGCATTTTGTTTTTGTTCGCTTTTTGCTTGTTCATGCTTTTTTCTCACGTTTTTGTGTCGCTTATTTTTCGCTTTTTGCTTGTTCATGTGCTTTTTGGAATCGCTCTTTTTTACTGTTGCTTTTTGTAGTTGCTGTTTTGTTCTTGCTTTTTTACTATTTGGCAAAACCATCAGAGATAGCCTAAGTGGTTTACTTAACCCTAATGAATGACATTTGTCAAATTATTCCATACATGGATGGTCTGGGTATAGATGTTGATCAATCTTGCAAGTCGGGTTCAGTTGGATGTATGGGGAGACCCTCCGAGGTGGCGCAGAATTCTGGGCTACCCATGATCAACAGCCGCCTACAACTCAAGATACTGACATATGATTATTACAGAGGAGCTTTATGGACACATCGAAATCACAGGATACTGATAGAAACCCTAAGAATAGACTTGCACACAAACGCAAAGCTTGCACACATACATAAAAAGTATATATGTACACCATACAGACAATACAGGGCATTCAATGACCAAAATGGGCTCTGCTTGGCGGTGGAGCTGTCAATCCAATCTAACTCCAATAGAGTTCAGGCTAGAAGCATAGAGATCGAAACCGTTTTGAGAAATAGTCTCGGTCCCACACTTCAATCCACAGACTCTGAGGTCTTTAACAGTCTTTCCTGCAGTTCCCGATCAGCCCAACTTGTGATCAGTGGGGACCTCTCTTTTCAGAGAAGTGCTGGGCACCGGACAGCGAAAAGGATCCACTGCCACCAATTCTGAAGGGTGGCTGGTGGAACTAGTAGAATGTGCTAGGTTCGATCGGTCAGATCCGATATTTCCTGAGGACGTGGTGATGTGGTTGGATCCTTAAGATGGATTAACCACGGTGACACCTGAAACTGAAGGTAATCGATCGCTTCAAATCAAAGATGCCCAGCCAAAGGAAGTAGTAGGCTTTTGTCCCGCCAGGCGACTGTGACTCTTGTCACTTGCGAGGTCTATTTGTATCGAGTCTATCCTCATGCTATCCCAAAACACGACTAATGGGGCTGGCATATATATATATATATAGCGTTCATCATTGATCCCAGAATATCCCAGTTGTATACATCAAATAACTATACATGGTGGTTGTTTTTCACCGCTGATACTGGTACCGTGTCCGAGCCTTTCTCTCAAAAAGGGTGACCTGCAGGTGATCCACACGTACTTTCCCGGTAGGTATATCAGTGGCACGTGGCCATCTTGCTGCGCTCAGCACAACGGTGGCTGCCCCGGTGGTCGGAGCGGATCCGTCTTGGCGCCGAAGGGCTTTGGCGCCGGTGGTTTTGCGTCTCCACGTTGCTGCCTCAGGCGATTGCGGTCAGACATGGTAAAGAGGTGGCGTTGTCTCTTAAAGAAGGAGACTTCACTGACTTCACCATCTTGAGAACATGTGGAGACCTCCTGTTTTATTGAAATCTTGTGTAATGATCATGTGGTGATCGATCTGGTAGAAGAATGGGAAGCACCCCTGTTTTGAGACATCAACAACATCTCAAGACTATGCTGAAGGCCCAACGGATTTCACAACAAGCGCTATGAATGAGATGCAGTATGTGTGACCATCTTTGCCCGTGAAGTTGAACACGATCTCCAATGAACCTGTTATATATATATATAATGTACAGAAAAGTACACCTCCCCAGAACAACCGCCCAGCTGTAATGTCCAATTGGCAAACATCCACGAACACAACCTCTCTGCTGGAAACATCAGCAAAGCAGCAAAACACACAATAATGACTTGGAAAGGAAGACCTTGGCCTTGGCGAAGCAAAGTTGTCACTGTGTGGGCTGTCTCATCACCTTACCAAAGCGGTTATGACTTGTCAAGAACCTTCCGTCAAAGCAACTTGGCCAATGAGAGCACTTGGTGCACAGTGCTTGGATCGATATTCCCTGGAACAATCATGGTTAACGTGGATGGCATGGCCCCTTAGATGGCCATGAAATCCAGTACAAATATAGGTGGTTTTTCACTCCAGGCAACTCGTGGGAATCCAGTGAATTTACACCTCCCTTTCCACCCGCGGACCCTCAGAACCTTCCACATGCGCACTCACATCGACCCTCACTTCGACCTCGAAGGCGTCTAAGGACACGGGCTGACCGTCAGCATGCTTCAGCATGAGCGGAACACAACGGCAACGCACGGAGCGGCCCGTTCGCGACGGAAACCGCGAGCGCTTCGCTCAAGCGGTTCAAAGAAGGGAGGGTGTGCGGATAGGTCCGCGCGGTGCGAAAGGTACGCGCGTCACGTCGTTCGATCTGAAGGTGGAGGAGCGGAGTATACATGCGGGTGGCTTGTGCGAAGGATGGCTAAATGTTGGGGAAGTCAGATGTCCTTCACCACTCGAGGGGAACCCTTCACGACTTTTGGCCTGTCTCAGATTCTGGCAGGATGTAGTTAACCTCTGTCTCAAATGCTGTGGAGTAGTTGCATTCCAATCGGCTGCTGAGGGTGCACAACTATTGTAACTGGTCTCGATTCATGTGAGTCAAGTCAACACCTTGCAACATTGAGGTTCATATCCAACCTCTTAAAATCCTCTTGAGCCAATCAGGTGCGTTGCCGTGCATGTTTAAAGCAGCTTTGAACTACAGCAACATGGGGGGATATATGAACTGCATTAATTAAAACACTTCGCAGTAGAGCATCGCAAAGTGCAAGCTTGGTATTCATGCATTCAAGAAACATCAAGTACTTGACAGAGTGCGGGGGCAACATCCTAAACATGCAAACCTAAGTAAATGAGGGGGTCCACACTACCCAGGTATAGGATGAACTCCACTTTGTGAGTACAAAACCTACTGCCAAGGCTGCGGGGCCAACTCCTGAAGGTGCCACAAAGAAATGGACCCATCTATTGGATCCATTAGATTTGATCAGGGAGACCTTGTGGTGCTAGACTCCTCTACTGCATCAACTCAAGAGCGTCAGTGCCTTCTCCACAAACTGGCAAATGCCCACCTTTTGATCTGGTATTCTTGAGCCCCCAACCAACTCAAAGGGGAGTCCAAACCCTGCTAGTTGGCTCAGATTTGAAGGGAAGAGGGCTGACAATGAGAGTCGACGACTAGAAGATTAGGGGACGAGAAGGGAAGCAACTTGTTTTGCTTGGGTCATTTGTCCTCCCATACCTGTGGTGGACACTTGATCCTGTTGAATTGGCTCCTCATTCCATCTCATTCCTTGAGGCAAATGGACCTGATATCTTATTCCCCCATCCCCAAAGCACTTTCCTTTCCAGCCTGGGATGCCCAAAGACCAGATTTGGCCTGGCACGAATCTCAGAAGCACCGATCGCATCTCTGCGCTGGGACCAGGAGACCAGGGGCCTCCGACCAGTCCCAGCCCGGTCTGAACCAAATATCCAAAGCAACAAGCTCAAACGCCAGGGCCAATCGGCCCTCCAGAAGCCTTCAAGCTGTTTGATGAGACAAGCAGCACAGGCGGGGCTTAGCCCCGATAACTCTCTCAGCGACATCCACAAAAACATCTGCTGACACAAGCATTAGGGAATATAGCCGTTGGTTGGTGTGCTTGCCAAACTTTTCTCCACTAATTCACTAATCGGCAGTGGATCAACGGGCAGTTCTCTGGGTATACGCATCCGAATGTACACTTGTCTGACTCCCTAAGCTTCTCACCATTTCTCCACAGTCCGGCCATGTCCCACCTCGCGCGGAATCCCGGAAACTGGAACCGCGACAGTTCTGGGCGCCCGCGGCTCACTCGCGGCGCGGCTCACTCGCCCTTTTGGTCCGTCCGGAACTCGCCAGCCATGCCCTTTAAAGGCACGGCACGGGGGACACAGCAGCGGATCGGTGCGCCGTGGAACTGGTGGAGACACCGGTTCAACAACATGAGCCGGCCGGTTTAGCCGGCCATGTCCCCCCCAAAAAGTAGGGTTTCCTAAGCTTTCAATTAATGTCAGGCAATTGGAAGTGGATGATACTGTGGATGATGTTTCGTCTGGACATTTTTGCCAACTTGGCAGTGGAAGTCACTGGTAATGACAGGTATAGGTCGACTCAGTTGCCCATTGACTGATGAATTAATATTCCAGGAATCATTCTATCCCTTGAGCTGCTTGGATTCTTGAGCAGTTCCACCCTCATGCTGACCCAAACGAAGCACAAGTCGCACCTAAAAATACACATGTATGGATGCAGCTGGATCCACCAGAGCTGTGTTTTTCCAAATGTTCGACGGTGTTCATGTTTCGCTGATGCACCGCGTATGCACCGCGTATGCACCGCGTATGCACCGCTGTGCCCCATGTCTTCCTATGATCACTGTAGGACGGAACCCGGGATTCCCAGGTTCAATCATCAGCTTCGGTTTGGTCGCTTCAGGTACGCGTGGTCCTGGGAGCGGGTGGTGGGCTCAGCCCGAGAGACTTCCAGTGAAGAGAATCGGAAGAACTTGGTGTATGCTGCATGGACCAGGAGACCCCAAGGGGTGCCAATTGGTGACAACACCCTTTGGGGTCTCCTGGTAGTGTCTACCTGGCCGTTCTCCGGCTTTCGGTGTTTCGCAGCATTTCTGATCCTTCCACTTAGTTAGGAGGATGCGATCTCAGGTACCTTCCCCGCTCTTGGTCCACACGGACGCTCCGTGAAAAGCCGCACGAAATGCGCAGTCCGTGGTGGCGAAAGGACGACGGTGGGACAGGTGGTGTGGACGACGGCTTGGAACGCTAGCCCAAAAACGATCCAAACAGTGCGACGGTCTCTCACTAAGATCATCCCCAAAATGGGCTACATCCAGCTTATGGATATATACTTCCCGCAGCGGCTCCCGATCCTGGTCAGCCAGACCCAGCCAGACCCACCCTGTGAACCCTTCTGAAACCAATGATTTGTGTTGTTTTTGGGAGGAGGCTGGGGTGTGTGATTTCGTAGTTACTAAGTCGAGAACCCAATATGGATTCTAGGGAAGAGTCTACTAGGTAAGTATATATATAATCAGAGGGGCTTGCAAAAATGACTCTCACTTTTTTTTGACTCTCAGTTTTCTTCTTTCTGACGCTAATGATATTGAT
>CAXAMN010006191.1:119040-176365 GCA_963970005.1 Durusdinium trenchii
ATCAATATCATTAGCGTCAGAAAGAAGAAAACTGAGAGTCAAAAAAAGTGAGAGTCATTTTTGCAAGCCCCTCTGATATATATAATTATGCACATTTATTGTATTTATAATGTTTCTTCTGACTGTCACAACAAATGACCTCGTGATCATCTACTGTCCAGGTAGAGATGCTCGGTCCAAGCATCCGACACACGACCGTGTCGATTGCCGCGTGTCGAAGTGGAGAACCTCTCATACTCGTGCAAACATGGCCATGGTGTTTCTTTGTTTGCTTCGACAATTCCACACAATTCCGATGATTCAGAGTAACAAAACCATTGCCTGCTGTTCAAACGCTGTTCAAACGGTGTTTGTTGATGATTTCAGGCTGGAATCAGCTACTCCCCCAGTATGTCGCGGTAAAGGACTAACCCTCCGTTGACGGTGGCGTCGGAGGGAAACAGTGAGTTCTCCCTGCCCAAAAACACATCATGCTGCCAACTATAAAATACAGAAATCACCTCACGTGTCCTCACACACACATTTATAACATAACCCTTCTATCTTTGGGATCAACAGTCATCATGAGTCATCATGCTGGTTAAGAAATCTGCATCTGATCGATCCCTTGATCCACTTCCGGCCCCCCTGCTCGAGCCATTGAGACCCGCTTCTCGCCACATCGAGCTGATTTCGACAAAACCCCAATGCCTAGAAAAAGACACAAAACCTCAAATATCATAATAAATAGTCATACAATTTCATACATACACGCATGCACCAAACAAGACGTCATCTTGTGTTCAGCCCAACTCCGAAAGGTGCTTTCCCCCAAAACAGAAACACGAAACCAAAAGGAGCGGTCTCGCCAGCTCAGTGGGCTGAGCTACTGCTTGGGCCAGAAACCGGTGAAGGTCAAGTGGTAGCGCCCACCGCGATGATCGAAGTTGGGATCCTCAAGACGCCGAGGACACCGAGGACACCGAAGCACAAGCAGGCGAAGCACAAGCGGTCCGCGTGGAACGTGCGGTCAGTGATCTCTGGTGGTTCATTTTGGGGGGGTTGGCTGATGTTCCAGCGAATCCGGCGGGCCCTCCAGTGCGCAAGGGCTTTGGACCTGAAGCAAATAGATGTGTTGCTTCGGACCCGGAATTCTTAGGGAAAAAACAACAAAAACACACACAACATATAAGTGATCTATAGTAATCTCCATGTTCTTTGGGGGATGGAAAGCAAAGAGGGCCGGTGCTTTGGAAGGACGTCGACTTCGGGAGACGGTGATGAGGGCTGGAGATGGTGACGGAACATGACCAGCTTGCGGAAACACGTGAACAATGGTGGAGAGTAAGTATTCCGTAGTATTTCCAGACCTTAATTGAAACATGGCAATTCTTTTGGGGGGGGGGTGTTGTCAACATCAAATTTCCTCACATGAGATCTGGCTAATTATACCTCAATTTGTGAGATTCCCCACCGCTAGGGTGGGGCAAATCATTGCTCGTTCTCAATGCTGGCTGCCAGGGCTCTTGCCAGTCGTGAGGCAAGGGCACTTCGCCCAAGGCTTTGGGATCGTAGCCTAAGCCGCACGACTCCTTCCTCTCTGGCCGACAGCTTCCACCAAGGGCCACATCGAACTACGAACTACTCCAAGTGTTTTGGTGCTCAGCAGGGAATGAGGGAAGGACTCCCAGTTTAACATCCAATGCCACCAAACTCCGGTTCTGGCGGGCATTGTTGGTGATTTCGTCATGAGCACCAGGAAGGAGGTCTGGCTACTCTTCAGTGACCCAAAGCAAAACCCCTCTAGTCCACAGAGCCAAAAACTGATAAGCTCATGCTTCTACCCTATCAGCATCAAAAACAATCAACCAAGCATTTGTCATGGTTTTGCTGAACTCCCCAGTCTCTGACCACAACAGCCGCTTGGCGACCGTTCTTGGTCAAACTCCGATATATATATATATATATCCACTTGTGGGAGCAAAACAAGCTTATGACAACAAACACCAAGCACATGCGAGTCTACAGCCACGCCATCTTGATGTTTGTTAACCATGTCGTTTTTGGAGTACGGTGTATTGTAGTCAACTTGTTCTTGGAGAAGGAGGATAGTCTTAGTGGGCTATAACATCTGCTAGGCCCTCAGCTGCCCACAACACACGCAACACAAGTCATTTCTATTGCATCCTCAGAAAGAAAGGACTGACCTGCTGCATCTACCTTCTAAACTCTAGCTACCCTGACAGACCAGGGTAGTCACGCCAATGGACAAGCAAAGAGGAGTCTCATCTGAAAGTGGTGAATCATATTCCAAACACTCCATGTATGCCATCAGAGTGGTATGCCATCACCCTACTGTACAGTACTCCATTTTATCACCCTACTCCATGTATGGCATATTTCCCTTGTACTGTACAGTAGGGTGATTGTTGTCAACTGATCTGCATGTTTGTTTCTTCAGTTCCTGGAAATCGCTCGTTCCGTGGCCGTTCGTCGGTGGCCGTTCTCTTCAATCGAGGTACACGTGATGACCTCCTCATCCATGCCTTGGTTGCGATCGGCAAGGCGTGGCGGAACAGCGGAACAGAAACGAATTTGTTGTTGTCAGTATTAACGCATTGAACAGCATCATAACCTAAATAAACTGTGGGTCATCATCATCATCAGCATCATCACCGATACTGTCACCGACACTGTCAACGAAGTCTGGCTCCTGGGGACAATGTTCCTCGAGACATTTTTCCGGTTGAGCAGCACCCAAACCTTCAGCAAAACCTATCTAAACATTCAAGGTGCATCATCAGTCACTGAAAAGGGCAATCAAACTATCCAAAACCACAGCGAGCGCAGTTCAATCTGAACTGACAATCTTAGTGGTTGTCTCAAATCATGTAGACTTCACCGGCCCCACGTTCAAGTGTCTTTGCAACTCACAAGCTTGCCAAAGGCTCCAACGTGTTTCTTTTTCCAACCAACGCCATTCCCATTCTCCACCGACCTTGTCCACCAACGACAGTAAGAAATCAAGGAAATCAAAAGTACAAGAAGGAACTTGCACCTGCAGCTGTAGTGTCTTCCTCTCTACAACACGTATATAGAAGCTTCATTGCCAGCTTCCCATCTCTGCAGAAGACCCCGGCGGCTTCCTTTGAATTACGGCCTTAAGAAACTGACTGGTGCTTAGTAGGGAATGAGAGAATGACCCCTCACTATAGATACCATAGGATCCATTCCCTCATTCTTTACTAAGCACCAGTCAGAAAAGACAAGTTCCATTGAGTTCCACCCTGCCCTGCTTACGTCCGCTCTGCTCCGCCGAAGGCACTGTACTCTCGCGCGAAGCGCACCGTGCCATCCTTCGGCAGCAGCGGAAGCATGTCACGCAAGGTGATCTTCCCAAAGGGCCTCGGTGGAACGAAGAAAAGTTCGAGTGACCCACTCAAGAAGCCCCAACACAGGGGATCGTTCTACGGGACTGAGTAGCTGTTTTCATCCTCACAAAAGTAACAGAAGTACATACAGTATATGCGCATAAATTTGAACATGCCACACATATATAATATTGACATATCGCACATGAACAAATCAACAAGTCCCGTAATCATTTCCAAAACACCTTTCTCTTTGTGGAAAATACTTGGATGCAAATCTAGTGGCATCTCTCTCACGCCTGAAGAACAATAACGCCACAAAAAGCTTCTCGGGCCTTTTTCAGCCCCAAGCTTGAATCAACCAATCAACCCCTGTACCCGCGGAAAGGAACAGCACTTCAAGATGAGGCCCTCCCTGTGAGTGAGTCCGAGGCTTCCCCAGATCCGAGGGCGTCCGAGGGCGCGGCTCCTCCAAGTGCAAGTTGCTCACATCCTTGGGGGGAGTTCTTGGACGCCGACGGCGACAAGTGTTCTTTTTTGAAGCTCACATCGTTCGAAGTTGGAACTCGGTACCCAGTACAAGGCATCTGACAATACAGTTGGATGCAGCCTTTGCAAGAGGCTGGGCCTCCCAACATGCCAAACTGTTTCAAGCAGAATCTCCTTCAGAACCCTGGGTGAACAGGTGGAGTAGGCACACGAAGGACTCGACCAAAAAAACCAGCAAATGTGCCAAGAAGTCCAACCAAACCTGGAATGTGTAAATCATGTGGTTTTCTCTTATCCTGTTGGTGGGGATCTACATACTTCATGGGACGATGCTCACAATGTAGCTTGCTCGCTTGTTCATGGTTTTGTTGGCGTAGGTGGCTTTACTCCAACCCTGTACAAACCTACTGAATCTTTAAAGCACTTGGATGTTCACTTGTGGGAACCTGAAGGGCTAGTAAATGAGATCACCAGTTGATAACATGTTAAGCAGCAGTTTTTTCTTGCTAAACTAGAAGCCTGGCACGTCCCAGGTGTGCACCTAACTACACCCTTACGAGGCTTAAACCTCACCCACCAGCTTCTGAAACATGTAGTAGATCCTCACCAGTGGAGAACAGTGACCTTTTGGACAACCAAAACGGCATTAATAACAGCTTTACATGAAGTACGGATCAGTGATGTCCGATTTTGAGAAACATAGAGGCGTCCATATAGGATCATATAGGTACAATATTACACTCCCTGGAGGTAACATGGAAGTGGAAAACCCTCTGATTGTAGAGGAAAATGGTCTTCCAAGGGGCCATGCCATGCATTTCCATGTTAGTTCCAGGGAGAGTACCTATGTACACGAACCGTAGGTATCCCCTCTATTATTAAAGCAATTCAAGCAAGGCTGTAAAGAGATACCCTTGCTACGAATGTAGACTCCGTGGAAAGGCAGTGATGTGAGTCATATAGCCATGGTGCCACCACCAGCGGCGGAGGAATCTGCTCGCCAACCACTTCGCACAAAACCTCCGCTGCCCCGGCTGAGAGCACATTGATAGAAACGTCACTCACCTTGGGTGTACAGTATATAATTTAGCATCCTGGAGAATATGACAGCATATCACAACATATCATAACATCCTGGTGTATAATACATTATAATACAACATCCTGGCATATACAATCAAACAAATACACACAAAACATCTCAAAACACATCCTTTGTCTGTGTGCTTGACCTTCTATCTACTCCTTCGGACGGCGAACGTGTCTTCACCCTCTGACCGCTGGTCGTCGCGAGTTCCTCCCGAGCCACCGAGCTCCATGGGGTGGTTAAGCCCCGAAATGGATCGAGCGGGACCTTCACCAGACCTGAAGGCCTTGAATCACCAGACCTGAAGGCCTTGGAGTGGGTGAAGGTCTTGAATCTATTCCTACCCTTCAGTTGAAGCTTCTTCAACCGTCAAGGACCGAGAAGGGATTCCCAACGGAACGAACGGTGAAGAATCACGGTTTGCCAGGGGCCCAGGTTCGCTTCGAGGACAGGTTGTGGGTTCCTTGCTCCAAGCATTTCTCCATCAATGAATGGAGTGGACCTAAGCGCGAAAACATCACTGCATCGTGTAAAGCTAAAGGCACCAGGGCCCCCCCAAACATTGCATGGGACTGCAATATGCATATATATATATACGCTGATCAGTTGACCCCTTTTCAAGCACCCCAACTGATCATATGAATATGCCAGTCCCATTCGTCGTGGGACTGGGAGCCCGAAGACTCCTCCCTCATCATCCCTTCCTTCCTCGCCCAGTGGGACAACTCCAAGGCTCGGTGGGTAGCATCACATCCACGTGTCCGCCCTTGCCTGGGCAATGGGATGGCCCAACAGTATGTCAACCGATGCTTGCTTCTATATCGATTACCGCTGGATTGCCAAACACGATCTTCTTTGGAATCCTTTATTTGGGCGCGCGGCCCTACGTACGCTCGGCAAAAACTTGGCTTTGCGGATGTGCTGGAGCCCTACCTAGGGACGCTGTACACCAGACTCACCAGACCTGCGCAAAGTCCTTGGGTTGATCAACTGAACGAATCAAGGGATGTTTCAAGTTCACTGCAGTCTCCGGCCTATCATCGCCTCTAATCCCGAGTGCCTATTAAAAGCCCGACCCCAATTAAAAAGTCATGTCGGATCCTCCTCAATTTCGATCAATTTCGGCTTATATTTGTTTTCAAACTACCGCCCTTTAACGCCGCTACTAAACTACCAACATGGCCGATTTTGGATGAATCTTTTAATTAGGTTCCAAACACAGCCGTAACTGCCCACCTCTGTCCACCCTGTCTATCCACCACGACACGCCGTGTTTACACCAGCAGGTCTTCCTTCTCCCACTGGCACGGACTCACGTAAACGAACTTTCCACCAAGGTCACACAAAACCGCATGGCACAGCGACATCACCATTCGAAAGCTTTAGTTGTTAGTCGAATGAAGAATCACTATTCTAATAAAGGTGTTTGTACGGGAAAAAGAAGACCCTTTCATCTGGAGTTTTTTTTGGATTTTTTGATACGAGTTTAACAACAAATTTTACTGTATATTAAAAAAATCCTGGGTGACTTTTTGGTTTTGAAGCTGTTCCCAGGTGACCCTATTTTGGACCAGGGACCCCCTATCTAAAAATGGGACCGAGGTGTCCTTATTGGGGGTGGGCTCGTGTTCTGGTCGACTCCAGGTCTTGACGCCTGTGGCAACGTCCAGGGCTGGGGGGTCCAGACTGCAGGCCATGCTTCCCTTTCGAGACCGGAGGTGGGGTTGGCAGTCAAAGGGATTCAGAGGGTCTAAGCCACACTCCTCGGCGATACCCTCGAAGTAAAGATGGACTAGCCACTTCCAGCCTGGGTGAATCCCCAGCCTGGGCTCTGCTGTCCACTTCCCGGTCCAAACCGAAAGAGGGTCTAACCACCTCCAAGCAACGATAGCCTGGGCAGCCCCAAAGTCCGCTGATGGACACGGGGATGGGTACCACACTCCTCGGTGGAGCCGCTGGAGAGAATTGCGGCGGTGTGTTTTGGGGCCGAGCAAAGAACGAAACAAGAGAAACAAGTGCATTGGATTTGTCGAACAACAAAACATATGTAATATGTAATATGTTATCAATTACAAATTTGTAGATCAATCAGATTCACTGCACATAAGTTACTTAAGTTTGTATGTCAGCTGCATTTACATGCCTTGCAGTAAAACTGATGTATCCATGGTAACATGTTCCGCAAAGTACACTTACAACTTGGGCACCTGTTTGTTCCTGGTAATCATGCAAATGGGTTCAATGTACTGTATGATTTGGGTGGCATATTCCTGGCTCTTTCGGGTCGGACCATGCTTTCCAGTTGTGCCGAGTGCCGAAACGAAGCTCTGACTGGAGCCTCCTAGCACTCACCCGGGCCCCGTCGTCCCACCAAAATGAGGCCTTGATGAGTGGATCGATCAACAAGGAACACATCTTGCATCGGATTCCATTCTGGTGGTTGATTTGCATTGCCTCCTCCTTGGGAACATTCAGGGATAAATCTTGTCCACTCCACACTCAGTCTGCCATTGTCTGTTGATGACCCAGGTACATCTTTCCAGGAATATGTCGATCGAAGCGCACAAACATCAGCTCCTCCGCAAGTGCGCACGCTGACCCAAAGGAAAAGGTACACCCGCCAAAAAAACAAGGGGCCCGAGTGGAGCATCGAGATGGGGAGAGTTTGTGCAGTGGCCCAGCATATCATATCCCAGTGAGGACCTGCTCAGAGTTCTTCCATAATCTTCCATCAATATCAGAAAGAAGGAAGCCCAGCAATATTTATTGAGCAGGTCCTCAACAAGCTGTTCTGCTGAGTGGTCAGTGTTCTGCTCAAAGCATGAGTTGTGTCACAAGAACATCTGAGGACAAGCGGCTTGTTCCCTTCAAGAGACGGACGGGCGCGTGTCCCCTAGTGGCTCCACCTCTCATCAACTTTGGTCATTTCAGTTTTTTCCAGCCCGCCCACCAAATTGACCCTCACAAACGCTGCACTCCTCTTGCGACTGCGTCCGGTGTGTTTGTTCCATCCGTTTGGTCCGCCTGCTCAACGGGATGCACCGACACGTCAGTGACCACACATTCTTCCTCGGGAAGAAGGCGGCAAAACAAGTCAGTCGGGTTGGAATTGACTCCCTCAGTCTCCCTGGAAAAGAAAGGTTAACCACTCCCTCAGCCTCCCTCAGTTCCACCTAATCAGTCTTGTTTAGTGGGGAAACCAATCCCCCAAACAATGGTTTTGCAGGTTATCCACTGACTGGGTGGTAGGGGAGTCCAAACGTCTGGGTGCCAAGGGATCACCGAGGACAGACGTGACTAAACACTCTGGATCGATCTCTTCTCAGTTCACTCTGCGTGGTCACAAGAACGATCATAAAAACGTTCTTACACACTGAAAAACAGCGCAAACACAACATTGAGGAAAACACATACGGTATGTCAACAACTATGTCAACTCTCTCTCTCTCTCTATATATATATATGATGTGGATTTGTGGATTTACTGGTTTGTTCATGCGAAAAGCCGGACGGATTGCCATGTTCACATGGATTGATCCAGTTGACTATGGAATTTGGATCGACATTGACTCCAGAACTTGGGACCTTGGAATTAGTTACTTGATCCTGTTTGATTGCAACTGGTGCCAGCGCTGCAAGGCCATCAGGAGGTGGCTATGGAATTCGCTCTGAACATTTGTAGCGTCCTCCGTCCCGGAAACACATTCTGAATATGCCCAGCAACGATCCATTTGCCAATATGTACACCTTCAGTTGGCCCGATCACTCTGCTTCCTTCGGACCCAAATGGTTCCAAGTTGGCCTCCCCAAAATGCAAACCTGGGTGACTTGGGTGTGCAAATCTGTAAATGTTAGATCCAGTGTCCCACGCAACCCAAGATTCCACAGGTGGGTCTAAATAAAGTCAATCACCGATATGTATCTTGCTAATGTAGTCGTACCTGTACTGCCCTCTAGGTGGTATACCAGGGTGCCTGGACAAAACCATCAAGCCCTCCCTCTGAGCTGGCATGAGGGCCTTGACCTTCCTAAGACCATCTACAAAACCCATAGGGTTTAGGAGTTTTGTACCCCAGTCCTTGAAGGAACCAAGTGCATCCAAGCTTAAGCAGGGCACTATTAGTCGGCGTCATCTCAGCTCAGGCTGCATACAGGTTGCTCTACTGCTACAGTCAAAGCTCGCTTGTTTTTTGGGAACAAAAGGCCACCCATCATGACATCAACACCTTGCCCCCCAAAGGGCGACCCCTCAAAAACCATAAGAAGCCACCAGCAGCTCTGTCAGCACCTTCGGTCCCGAACAATGGGGTGTCCGACTCCGTGTGCGATGCGTCCAACCCGCCCCGTCCAACCCGCTCGGTCGCCCAAGGGGCGGAATAAGCGGCCCTTGAAGAGGTGCGACAGGTGGCCTTGAGGCTCGTCGAAAGCGAGCCTCGGTGGTTCGAAACGGTGTAGGATGGGGCGGGCGGTGGTAAACGGGGAAACGGTCGTTGGATGCCGAATGAAATGGAATGAAATGATGTGTTCCATGCTGGAACAATTATGTCATATAAGGTCCTTGTACTAACAGCTTCAGCTCAAATGTCTTGAAGCAGCAAGATACGGGCAATATATATATGGCACAAATGCCCTGCACATATGACATGCACCAACTTTTACACCAGTCTTAGATATGGGCATCATATCTTTAGATACTTAGGCCCCATCGGGAGAATCAAACGAAGGAGGCGGCGGATTCCAGTTTACTTTGCACTTGCCTAGATGATTCAACCCTATCTCTCACACGCCAAAGCGCAAAGACGTCATGTAAAAATGCAATGTTTGGCCAAGTTTCGCCTCCATCTCAGCCTTGTTGAAGGTGACTTTTCCTCAGAAAAGAAGGCAAGGCTGTCCCAGGGCATGAGGTTTGATCCAGGCATGGGAGGCTCCTTCTCATGGGTTGAAAAGCCGAGAAGTAAGCACGCACGGCGAAACGAACAGAAGAGAAATAAAGGTGATCATGGCTTGGTTTTGATGCTTGAAACCTGGTGACGTCAAATGATCATTTGAGTATCCTAGAACCATGTCAATGCCGTTTGATACTCTTAAAGTCTTCTCACCTCGCTCTAGCGCTCACGAGACCCCTCTTGACCAGTTCCCAGCTCCGCCGAGTGGCGGTTGGGGCCATATTTGCTGATGACTCCAGGCAAAAGACCCTTCTCCACCAACATCTCCTGGAGGAAAGATAGAACCCTAGGGCCCTAGGGCTCCAACTACTTCCTGAGAAGGTGGTTGGGGTGGGTGCCAGGAGGATGGTTCGAGGATCTGGGTGAGAAGTAGAGTGTCCAGGCCCGGCCTTCGATCGCACATAAGGTCGTTATATAGCTGAAGACAGGCTTTGGGAAATGGTCCAAATATGGCACAATCCACGCGTCCGATGGCCTCACGGTCACCAGTTCTTGTGCTTCAGCTAGCTCCTCTGCAGAGTATCTCTGCATCTTTTCTTGATGGCCCAGAGAATGGCCCAGTTCTTGGTGCAGTAAAGGAATGTAAAGGATTACCTCTGTCTACCATATGGCATATGGGCTCTAAAGATCAAGGCGAGACACTTGATGTCTTTATTTGCTCAAATGATTTGAATGATGTTCGGCTGGAAGTATTGTCGACTCCTCGTTCTTGTCCTATGCTGGGGTTGTGGTGTCGTTGGAGGTGCTGGTGGTGTTTAGTATCCTCTTTCATTCTGTGCAATTGAATCAAGCAATACTCAGCTGTTTGAATATTATCCAGTTCCCGTACAACAGACATATCAGGTTCCCGTACCAAAAAAAAACAAACAAGAACTCCACCACAGGTGATTCAGTCGATCTCCTGGCTTCCAACAGCTTCAAATTAACTCGTCTTAACTTCTTAGCCGGATCTTGGACTCAACCATGCAAATAAACCACTGACTCATTTTAAAAAATATGTTCAAAGGCCAAACCACGCACACAACACAAACAAACAAACAAACAAACAAACAAACAAACTAGCAAGCAAGCAAGCAAGCAAGCAAACAAACAAAACACACAAACAAACAAAACAAACAAACAAACGCAAACAAACAAACACAAACAAACAAACAAATAAATAAATAAATAAACACACAAACAAGCAAACAAGCAAACAAACAACCAAACAACCAACCAACCAAACAAAAAAAACAAACACACACACAAACAAACAAACAAACAAACAAACAAGCAAGCAAGCAAGCAAGCAAACAAGCAAGCAAGCAAGCAAACAAAACACAAAAACAAACAAAACAAACAACCAAACACAAACAAACAAACACAAACAAACCAACAAAGAAAGAAATAAGTAAAATAATAAAAAAAACACAAACAAGCAAACAAACAACCAAACAACCAACCAAACAAACAAACAAACAAACACACACACACAACACAAACAAACAAACAAACAAGCAAGCAAGCAAGCAAACAAACAAACAAACAAAACAAACAAACAAACAAACACAAACAAACAAACAAACAAAGGAAAAATAGATAAATAAATAAACAAACAAACAAACAAGCAAGCAAGCAAACAAACAACCAAACAACCAACCCCACACACACACAAACAAAACAAACAAACAAACAAACAAACAAACACACAAACAAACAAACAAACAAACAAAACAAACAAACGCAAACAAACAAACAAACAAGCAAGCAAGCAAGCAAGCAAGGAAGGAAGGAAGGAAGGAAGCAAGAAAAAACAACATGAAACAACGGCGTACACCTCTGCAAACTGGTAATCCCCACTTCCCCCTCCCACGTTCCATCCTATCCGTCGTGCGCGATCCAAACAGGGGGTCCTTCATGGTGAACTTAGGCCAGGGCTCAGCACGGATGTAGACCGTGGAGTCCCGTTCGGGCGCATTTTGAAAGTAAGAGATCATGTCTTGCCTCAGCATCCCGGATCATGCTCAGGACTTAGGAGACCATGGCAGTCGCAGGAGTACGTAGGAGACCGTGTAAAGGCTGTCTTAGAGTCTTAGAGGAGCGTAGCTGCTTCACCATGTCTGACAAAACGTGGAACTTACAGGTCGTCCTACAAACCTGACCAGGTCAGTTGCAGTCCCAGTGTCTTCAGATCCACCTTTTTGCACACGCTATCACAACAACGACAACACGACCGTCTTGTCACATCTGGACATCACCATGAGGTGGATGGCATGACCCCTTAGACTCTTCGTCCCTTTGGTGCTACGGGTTAAACAGGGGGGTCAGCCGAACCACAGAACCAACGGACTCGGCCTCCTTGGACGGACGGACGAGATCCGGGTTGACCACTTCCATGTGTTCTACGCAGTTCGTCCGTTAGGAGTGACCTGTGTTTTGTTCCGGCCATTCGGCCATGATGGCCTTGTTGGAGGTCTGGATGTATCCAAGGGAAACCATCAATCACCTGGTTTTCCCTAGGAAAAAACATGGTCTTTGTATGTGAACACCTATATATATATATATGTGTGTTTGATGGTTTTGAGGGCCACTGGATTGTTATACTATGTTTTTTTTTTTGAAACATATACTGTATATGTCGAGGCGGACTGTGAATGTATATGAATGTACCTGCATCAACAAGGCCATCACACCTGCATGTGGCATTGTATAAGAGCTTAATTGAACAAAGCTGGAGGGTTGTGCCAAATGCATCTGCATTGAAATCCATGTTTTGCAGCTCTTGCCTTAGCAAACTTGTCAGCCAACAAGTTAACGTTCAAAGTGGATGAGGAATCTACCACAAAGAAACACAATGATTCGACCCAAACCAAACACCTTCCACTCCATGACTTGCAAATCCACGTCAGGTCGGTGGAGAGCCCAACCATATTACTTTATCTTTTTCCCAAATGGTGCAAAGAATGGAATGTTGGAATACCATAATGATTAGAATATCAGGTTTAACTTTTCAACATATAAGAGGCGGTGGTTGTATCAACAAATTCTTTTAACCAATTGGATTGCTCAAGACGGCAGCATATTAGGCAGCACCCCCTTCTTTGGCTGCTCCAGCTTTATCGGAAGATGCCAACCTCGAGCAGCCTGTCAACCAGGCACGTGTTGATCAATTTGCTTTGGTCGGAGAACAATAGATCCAAAAATGCAAGATTGGGTGAGAGAGAGAGAGAGAGACGGAAAAGAAAAATGAACAATCCCCGTTTCCAAGCATTGCTTCTCTATCTACCTTGGAACCAACCTCTCCTGTCGTCAACTCCAATTCAAGAATTGCTTTTGGCGGTCCACATTGAGCAACTATAGGACCATCAGGCGGGAGCTGCATCAACCGCTCTTGTTCTCGGACTCGGAGTGCGGAAGCGAGCTGTACCGCTCGCTTCCTCCACGTGAACCCGACCAAGCGGGACGACTCGAACGCCAAACCCGTCCCAAAGACCACGTGTTCGTTGGGGCTTGGCTCCGGGAGGCTTCAGGAACTTCCAGGTCTCCTTTTGAAGTTCAGTCTTCCATGGATATCTCACCTCAGAAAAGCCAACGCGCCCGTGCGCGAGCTCACTGACATGGGAGGCGGGGAATGCTTCGGGACGGCTCCGGGGCCTACATACTGCGAAGAAGGTGAACAATACGAGAGGCCTCACACACAGCTATAGCCTATAGCTGCTAACAAAGGAGAACCAACATGGTGAGACGTAGGGAGGCCATAGCTGAGCAAGACTAATCTCGCTGTTCCCCCCCAAAAGGGGGGCGCTTTCAGCGAACCGGCGCGAACCGACGCATCTGGGACTTTCGGGTGATCCTCCGGGGTATCATCCAAGTGGCTCTCCTGATCTTGTATCCTGCAAGGACGGATCTGGGATGAGCGCCAGTGTTCTTTCATCCGGGAACCAATGAAAGGAATCTTATCCCGGTGATTTATATGTACATATACTACCCATTACTACCCTATGCTTCCATAGGGCTATGCTTGGTATAGTCGAGGAATCACTGGGTATATAGGGCTTTATCTACGTATTCGTATACAAGAATTACACTTCGTGTATGCAAAATTATACAATATATTGATCAATTATTGATGACAGAAATATATCTATAATTTATACATCTGTCAGGGTTTCCGAAGGGGACGAACCAGGGAAAACATCCATCACCGGGTTTCACCAGTCCTTTGCTGGAGAAACTTCTTTCACCGCCGCAGCCGGCCAAGCACGCCAGCGCCGGCATTCGCGCCGGCACTCGCATGGCACAGCTCAAAGCAGCCATGGCCTTTTCGGCCGGTGGCACAAGTTTCCTCACAATGCTGTCCTTTTGGGCAAAATAGAAGGGTCAGTTTGGTACAATATATATCACAATATATATATATATATGTGTTACTTGGTTTTATTGTACACTTAGGTTATCCCACCCATCAATAAAGCGACCAGGGCGAGAAAAGCCCAATGGTTCCTCAGGACGCTGGAAGGCTGACCCTGATGTATGCTGATCCATCACCCCGCACCGGGCTTGACCAAAAGCCGGACCTGGTCAAATCGATTGTTGTGGGAGAAGGACTGGGGATTTGGACCCCGGATGGTCTACAGTGCTTGAAGCTGGGGTCTTCTTAGGCCGGACGAATACACCAAGATGGCAAGAGCCCGGTCCAGGCATGTCTTTGATCGGGTATGTCATGGGATGGGCAAGCTGAACATTGCTTATACCAAAGACCTTGGCTACGAGTCTGCAAGTTTTGTTGAGAAAAGTCGATGGGTTCACCCGTGTGTTGGTGCCAAATGGTTCAATTTGACCATGTCTTGAGCGGGGTAGTGGGGAAATCATTCGCTGTCACTGTCACAGGCTTGAGCCTCGTCTGCAAGAATGAACCAAGGAAAAAAGATCAACTCAATTGAAAAAACAAAGAAACATTCCTCTAGCACACCAAAAGATATTCAACTTCCGGAGCTATCACACCACAGGAAGGAATAGAAGGCCTTCTTGCAAGAACTCCATGCCACCGGTCTCATCTTCCTGCCCTGCACATCTTCATGACTCTCCAAAACGCCTCATCTATTCCCTCCACATCCTTCGTTCGTCTCCTTTCATTCGTGGAGAAAGTGGAGACACAATCCTCCAACACCACTGCTTAATCCTTCATAACAGCAACGATAGACTTGGACATGTTGCGTCCTTGATGTTCCTTGTATACTTTGTTACACCTTTGTTGCCTTGGTTGCTCAAATCCCACAGGTTTGGCAACACCCCAAATCCCACCTTTGTTACCCCGGATCGATTCCTCAAATGGTTTGGCCCCAACTCCCCACGGTCCCACGGCGGGTAGACTGAGTCGGGTTTCACTGCACCAAACGTGGGGGTTGAACCCCAAAACAGCTCGTCCAAGAGGATTGGATTGGATTGAAACCAATGGGATTGCATACCCGGCATACCCCCCACAGACTGCTACAAGCACCGCCTGGCTTCAATCGAATGATATCCAATGTCTCTCACAAGTCAAAACACGTCACCTGGACCATGATCTCGGATCGACCAATTCCGGATCGACATGCAGCTGTTGGATTGGCTTAACCATAAAGAACCAAAGCAGTGTATTCATTGTGTAGGTGTGAACTGAGGGCTTGAAACGGGTGAGGCCACATGAGTGCTGGTCAAATCTGAAGATCCAAAAGTGAGTGAAAACTTTGCAGCAAACCATCATCGATTGATCAGGAGTTGTTCACTGAAAACCAATTATTTCCGTTGAGCCCTTGAGCCGCCAACTCTGAAAAGACATGGCACAAGCAACAGCGGAAATCAAAGAAAAAAACGGAACATGACACAAACGTATCGCAAACACTCCATGTATGGAAAATTTTACCTACTTCAATGTGGTTTAGGGGTCAATGTAGGTGTATATACTGTATATACATATTCCATACATGTTGTGCTCGGGTACATGGCTGGCCCTCCTCAACATTGGATTCAAGATCTGCTTCTGCTCCGGTGTCTGTCTAAAGCCGCCGGTGGGTGATTGGTGCACCTGATTTGTGAGCCAAATGAAGGCAATTTACCTTGTGAAGCCTCTCTACTTTTGTTCTATATCTGCAAGATTCTGCAAGTGATGGTCATCTTCAACTGTGGGGGGCCATCCTTCATGTAGAACCCCGCTATGAAGAGTTGTTCAATCCAAATGGGAGGGTAACATAGCTGCCGCAGCTGCCCGAACGGTCCAAAAGCCCGGAAGCGAACAAAAGAACGTCCAGCAACGTCCACCAATGGATCAGCGAACGCCCAGCTTCCAAACCTGTTCCACATTTGAGACAACATCTGATTGACCCTCACGAGATGGAGGATATTAAATATATTACATATCCCTAGGGCTCCGGGCTCCAACCATATCCTCAGAAGGTGGTTAGACCCCCCCAAGCCCACCCAGGTAGTTGGAGCCCTAGGGTATATTATTCCACATTTGGCAACAGTGTAACAACGTGCGTGTTCCAGGTTGCTTTGGTGTTCTGTACTCATGCGCCCCCCTGTCCACCACAAAATACAAAAAGTTAACGTAAGTTGAAATGAAGATGTCCCAATGCAGTTCTGACCGCATGCGCGGTATCTCGACCCACATTCACATGAATAAACATTGGGGCAGGCTCTTCAAGAAGCGAAGAAAACAACACAAATGGACAGGACACAGTTGGCCCTTCATGTGTTTCTGGTGAGCACCTAGATTGACACTCTGACATGGATATAAAGAAATATATATATATATATAAAGAACTATAACGATTCCAAAAGGATCTATTCAATTCATTAATATGACCTACCGATGCAACCCCCCTGCCATCAAACCCGGCTGTGCATTCAGCGGATCCCATTTTCGGATTTTTGGCTTCTCCGCTGTTCTGCCGCCTTTGGACGAATTAGTCGCTGCTGACTTAGCGGGAAAAGTGCCTTTGCAACTTGACTAGGACATTCTCCATAATACATGTTGATGGCCTGTTTCTGATTGCAAACTTCTAACGCTTGCCAATTTACCATTGTCGGCTTCTCATGGCTAGTTTTTCATTACCCTTCTGGACCAATACAAACATCCACGGGCTTTGCTGCTTTTGTGTTTTGGTGTCCGCCTGCGAGACGGACCATCTTCCGTGCAAAACAACGGCGCCAGATGTGCGGCAGGGCACCAGTCGCAGCAGTTCGGTGAAAGATGGTGAAACTGTTGCTCAAGCGTTTTGTGCCCCTTGTAGTGCTAGCTCACACAATCTTAGACTCTGATACTGTTGATATCTGTTGATCAATACATGTGCACGATCGTAGTGCACAGATCGTAGGATTGCCACGTTGATACAAAGGGTTCCTCATTGTTGCATCATCGATGGTTATGTGGATGGCCCCCCGAGTTCGGATCACCATGTGGTACCATCCTCAGAGCTGTCTCTGCATTTCCAGCATGGGCTTGGAACTTTCCAGGCATTTCCAGCCCAAAGCACACCACAAAAATGCATGTCCACGGCATAGGCTCTAAATAGGTTCGTGTCAGGTCAATTCCATTGTACGCTCTGCAAAAGTTTTGCATGCATGTACATTGCATGTGGATGGCTTGTATTACAACCCTGCGGTTCTGAAGTTCTGAAGCGCGTGTGCGTACAGCATGCACGGATATGAAAAAAAAAAACATAGAATGATTGAAGAACTTGCCAACTGAAGGGATGATGATCTCCTTCAGGAACGATTTCTCCGGCTCTGCCGCAACACCGCCCGCCGGATGTGAAACTGGAGCATCTACCTGCCCGACACGGGAACTGGGTGGGAGGAAAGGAGCAAGGAAGGAGACGACTGGGAAGGAATGTGGAATATTGGGAACCAAAACATCGAAATTCATTCTTGGTCCTCCCAGCTGTCCTACATTGAGCTCATATATTGCCAGCAGAATGATTTGTTTGCCAACATTGGTCCTCCCATGTTGATCTTATTGCTGGCAATTTGAATGCGTAAAAGGTTCGAATTCATTCATCTGTCCTTGGTTTCACCCTCTACTTCTAAGTAGTTTTGGTGGAGCCCACCACTCTTCTTGGGTCCTGGAAAGGCCGGACTGGGAGAAGCGGGTGCCGGCGGACCGCCTGAGTGGTTGAAGAAGTCACAGGATGGAACATCTGCCGATCCTCTTGGGAGGTGATCAGTTTTGGTCAAAAGCTCGACGTAAAACAATGTTATATACTATCTAACATGTTGTAAAAAGATCCAATACATGCGATACATGTATAAATATACTATATTAGAATATATTGGTATATTCTGTGTGACGCCTGAAACGCATGCACACACATACACACCAAGCAACAGAACGAATACGGCTCTCCAACGACCTCCCCTTCTGGGTTCGTTGGGTTCAGATGAACGGCCTCAACCGACCGTTCCAAACGCCCAGAACGCGCCTCAACAGACCATGGCACCGGAGGTTGAGGCCTGAGTCATGGCTGGATGAGGTGGAGGCGGATAGAGACGGATAGATGGATCAGTGGAGTCGTATCTTATCCGATCGTCCTTTGCATCGAACTAGCTTGCAAAGGACAGCCAACCACTCAGTTTCACCTCTGCAAACCGCGACGGTATGGGTGGCGGTTCTTCCACCACGCAACGGCATGGGTGGCGCGCGGCTCCGGTCGCTCTATAGTCACCCTGAGGTTCCCAGCCTCCAGGTGAGATGATCTGAGCGCGGCGTGCGTGCGGCGCCGGACTTGGTACATCGGTCCGGTCGTTCGCTCGGAAGAACCGTTGGAACAACCCCACGACAGTGCGTGCCGACCACGCCACATGGCTCGCCCTACGGATGGAGGTCGTTGGACCGAAGAGCTTGGTCAAGGCCGTCCGTGTCGCTGCGATACGGATCCCTTACGGGGCCCACGGGCCTGACTGTGGCGGTAAGGTTTCTGAAATGGTTCAACCCGCGACACGGGCCAGAGGGTTTAAGCATGTTAAACCTCAGAATGTTTTTCCGGTGCCTACGGGCAACAGTAGGTCACAAATTTGGAACTCCACTAGGATATAAACTGTGTTGCGTTACATCAGGCGGCCACTACACACACACACACATCTGGGATATTTCCACAACAGCTCAGAAACCAAAAAACAACATTATCCCCGTTCCAGGAGTAAAACCCATGTGGCTGTGGATCTGGACTAAACCCTTATCTTCAGAAAAGAAGGGGATATCTTCAGCCCGATAGCAAACAAAGCAAAAGCAATTCATGCATAATCATGCATCTTTGCCATGACCACGACTTCACCAAGTGTGGGTTGAGAAAATCCTTCTGAGAATCGCCCGACAGTCCATACGTTCCCAAACAAAGTGAATCGAACACCACACCACCTGATAGCCCCGGGGTTCTGAAGCTCCTGGCACGGTGGAGACCAGAACTCGGTTCCGCAGGGAGGCGACCTCTTCTGAAAAGCATCCAGCAACCCCATGGGCCCCAGAAGTCCAGTTCCATGATGAACTCTTCGGGGTGGAAGTGGCCGGAATTTCAGAGAGGAGACACAAACCTGGCAAAATACAACAACTTTCTGGCTGAGAGGGCCCTGGTGCTTCACCAAGCCCTTTCTGGTCAGGTACAACCACGTGCTTTGCACGCCACATTTCAGTCCACTCAGGACTCAAGGATAGAAATTCAAGGCAGCAGGCCAGAACACCTCACAGAGGTAGACTCAGGTGGACTTTCAAACAGTTTCACTGCAGTTGCATGTGCAAAACAAATCAAAACAGTACAGCTACAAGATTACAAGTTGTATATACTTGCACTGGTGTCCTTCTTTGCCTTCTGAGATATGGGTTGATCAACATGACTTCTATATATATATATATATATCCAAGCAATTCGTCCGCTCAACGTCCCCAAAGCGAACATCGGTCATCCGGTGAATGAAGGCATACCATGGCTGTCATGGTACAGTGCCATGGTCTGGCTTGGGACTTTGGAACCAAACCAACATGAGACTGGAGGTTGAAGGTCACGAAGATATACGTACTCAGATGTGAAGCCGTTTCTATGTCCGGAATGTAGATGGTTGATGAACAACAACCCCCCTAGCAGAATGATGTTACGTCTCCAGGCCAAAGGGCTTAGTTTCTTTGGACTTGTGGTCTTGTCCCCCAACCTGTCAGGTGAGTGTCTCTAGATTTAGTTCCTTGAAGCTACGGACTAGGGGCTCCTGGCATCGGAACGGAACCGAGCGATCGGACGCTACGAACGGGGCGAAACTGGCCGTACGATCGGAACCATGTTTGCTACACCCTGGAAGACTAACATGGACCCTGAAAACCACGTCGGTTGGTAGAGGAAAACACTTGGACCCAGGGGGCCAGGACGGACTCGGGTCTATGTTAGTTGACTCGGGAGTGTATTAGGAACAGTTCCCAAGAGAGGTTAAGTGACCTTATAGAACCATTCTGGGGTACCTATGGGATAGTCTATGAGGTCCTTCAACCTCTCTTGGTCTTCAATGTACGGGTTCATTGCGACTCCCTTCACCTCCCACCGCTCGACTCGCGCCCATCTTCGCCCGTCCTTGGGTGACAACATGGCGCCCACGAGGCAGGCGACGCGCGAGGCGCCGCCCACGGCCATCTGCGTGAGGGGAAAGTGATGGAACACCACCGGTGGAAAGGGATCTACCAGGATCCAATGGGTGTCCACCCAGAAGTGCCATGTAGGTCTTGTTTTTTGGGCTGCTTGAACCTCATTTGGGAACCTTTGAAAGAACCTGTTTCATGGGGCCTCAGGATGGGGACTTTCACCTATCTATGAGTCAAGCAAGTCCATGTCAATGTGTGTGTGTGGGCGCGCTATAACATTGCACATGGTGCATGATCTCAGGTCTCAAGTTCCACCCCCGGCCAAGAGTGACTCTGTGAGAAACTGCCACCAATTGCAGCTTGCTCAGCTTGCCCCGAGCCACGCATACCTTCTCATTCGAGCTTTCCCCCTTCTCAACCCTGGGGAATGAAAATCACACCCTTGCCCAGGGGGAACCCGCCCAGGCGGATGAGCAGCCATGGCTGCTCATCCTGTGAGATCGTGTCCAATGGGTGCTATTGCCCACTACCAGGACTTTCAGTATGTGACGTCTTTGGGATCTCTTACAGGCCTAAGTGACCTCATCCTGGGATTTCAAAGTGATCAACACGCTAGAATCGTAGGTTCCTTAAATCTACCGAGGTTCCTTACATGCTAGGGGGAACAACACCAGAATACCTTGGTTGACCTACCTGGGAGGTCAAGCTACATGGTGGTCCAGCTCTTGACTCATCCCCAAATCATGCTTGCGATCCACTGGGCAAGCTCTTGCAGGGTGGCGTCATCTGTCACGGTCATGGCCGGTCATCTGCGGCCTGCTTGGAGCTGAGACAAGTGGCTAGGGCATCCTGGCAGCGAGTCTGCTTGGTCTTGGTAAGGATACCAAGGGTCCTTGGTCTAAGCACCTTTCACATGATGCATCATGAACCATCCAACCATGGGGACGGATGATCATTCTGTGGTAATCATTCCTTCGTGCTCATGTCTGATCACTTTGTCCCTGGGCCAGCGGGGCTTCACAAAATGTCTATATACTCACAAGTTCACAATGGTGAAAATAGAATCGAACAACTATCTAGAACCAATTCTCTGAGTTCCTGTTGTTCTCGGATGGAGCTGGCGGCTGGCGAGGGTCAGATGAGTGACTTCCAGCATTGGTTACGTGGGCACTGGCTGTGAGGGAACGCAGGCCACGTCCAGCTCGTCTTATGGCGAGAAGACAGAGGTGGCCTATAGGCCTATAGGCAACTCCATCTCCTTGCATCACCGGCATTTGTGTCAGGTCCCCCGACAGTGAAGAAACCCTGGAAACTGGAAACCAAACATATATATATATATGACATAAGAAGACTTGGACGGGGTTCTACGTGTTTTGTTATGTTTTGTTGAAGTCCATAGTTAAAGAACAGATGCAAGTCTTGGCAAGTATCTCCTGTCTATATCCTAT
This sequence comes from Durusdinium trenchii, assembly GCA_963970005.1. Lineage (NCBI taxonomy): Eukaryota > Dinophyceae > Suessiales > Symbiodiniaceae > Durusdinium > Durusdinium trenchii. Next base: position 140,937 of record CAXAMN010006191.1, read on the forward strand.
ATATATATATTATATTTAGAGATTGTTGATGCTTCTTGTAATTATACTATCTATAATACCTTTTGTATCCTTTTGTAAGTCACCTGGAACAGTCCCCGTGCTCGTGTGGACAACATGTTTGCTGAGTGATTCCCCTCCAATCCAACATGGACCCCGACAATGGCCGCCCTGGAAGATTGTTATCCTCTACCAACCAGGGGTTTCCAGGCTTTCAGGGTCCATGTTAGTCTTCAAGGGGGGATGTTTCATCACATCCAGTCTCAGTCCCAAACATGTTGAGAACTTCAGGTTCGGAACTGACGGGGGGCGGGATTCGGGATTGTTGACTTGAAAGACCCACGTCATGAGAAACATACACATCACGGGCCCTCCTGGCAGTACAGCGTTCTCTCAAATGTCTGATTCTGAAACAACTGTCTTCCAACTTCTTCAGTTCGTGACCTTTTGGGAGTCCCCAGTGACCCAAAACCAAGAGGATCCAGTTAGGTCGGTGAAGCAGCTTCTGCCGGCAGCTTCGGCGTCGTCCTCAGCGATGGCCGAGAGGTTCCCAGCGCGAGGCCACAGCAGCGCCGCCTGCGTTTGAGCGGCCGGAGTTTTGGACACCCAAGGGTGCTCGAAATACAGAAGTCCAGAGCTGCTGCAATTGACGGGTGTCCAGACTGCTGTGTCAAAATAGTGAACAATAGTCAACTGCTCCCAATAGTTGAGGATGCCACGCCAATAGTGGCACCCTCAACAATTGTCAATACCGCCAATTGACGTGTCCAGACTGCTCCCAACATCACATTGTTGACCAACTGACTCCACCCTGCAGAATTGGGCGCCCGACAAAAAAGGAACCTTCGGCGAATCTTCGCGCTGCAAACATGGCGGCCATGGCATGGCCGCGCCCAAAAATCAATCGCTGACAGGTTTGCAGCCTTGATCTCTCCCTGATTGCGGGAGAATTCTGTGCATTTTGAGGGGGTGGACCATCCAGGTGGCCCATCCATGTCATCCGAGTCATCCGACATGTCGGCAGCTGCATGGCACGAACCCGCGACAGGTAGAGATGGTTTGAAGAGGGATTCTTGGATTGTTCATGTCAAAGTTAAGGGGTGAGTTGTTTCAGGTTGTTTCTATACTTTCAAAGCCAAGATGGATACATTTATTTTGCATGATTTCTGTATTACATACAAGAAGGTCTGCTTTGCATTGAAGTTCGGTCCTTGGTAAATAATGGTAAATACTAAGTCAATCAGGATTAAACAAGAACACGCTCTGAGACCCACCAACGAACCTAACAGTCATGTGGCTCATTCGGTTAAGGTTCTCTGTAGCATCACCATGGAAGAGCCGTCTGCAGCCCACACCTGACTCCTTGCAGCCCACTTCTAAGAAGTGACGAATTAAAGCTCCCATTGACAGTGCTACTCCCTGAATTCAAGGCACACACTGACCTTTGGCTCTGCGTCTCACCATCCGTGGCCTCCCAACAGCTTCCCCGCCCGGTCGGCGGTGTGCTCCCGCCTCCACGTCCTGGCGGCACGAGAAGGTGCCACCCAGCTGAATCCGAGCCTCGGGGTGTTCGGGCGACGCATCGGACACAGCTGCCGGGTGTTCGGGCGAGCGAGCTTTGGAACAGGAAGTGCAGCGTCTTCACTGGATGCCTGCTCCCTGCTCCCATGTTTTGCGGCCAAGAAGATTAGATGCAGAGGGCAAACCATGCGACATCTTCTGGGTCCAGAATACTCATGGGCGTCCGCTAGCATTCAGTTCAGATGGCAGGTGCTGGAAATCCTCCTGCCACACCCACCCTCCAAGATCCAAGTGACCCAAAGAAACGTTGTTTCCTCATAGGTCCTTCTTTGCGGATGGTGCCAGGTGCCCAACAAGCCATGCGTTCGTGGTCAAACCATCCACGCACCGGCATCGTGCTTCCCGCCGGTGTCCAATGGACCTCACGATGATCTCATATAATTGTATAGATATCTCCATACTATACTTATATAATCTTATGCAATATAATATATATAATATATATAATATTACATAATATATATAATATATATATATTTATAATATATATATATATATCTGATACATCACACATAATTCTAATAGATCTCCATTGAACCCCCGGATTCCAGGATGCTTCCACGGCTGCCCGTGGTCAAGGGACCATAAGGGACCGGATCCAGCGACCCGACGTTGCCGGTGGCAGTCGTGGATCCATGGGGAAGGTGGATCACGCGGGTGTATACCTAGCGCTTCCTGTGCCCTGTCTGGAGACCTATAAGTAGTGTAGGGTTGTCCGGTGGCCCCTTGGAAGCAGCTCGTACAGTCTTTCTTGTTTTTTTTTGGGGGGGGGGTTCAGCAGGTTGGTTTTGTCTGTCAAGGGCTACATGCAGCGAAAAACCAACGGCGCAAAAAGAACATGACGTGAAACAGTGAAACGGTCAACCTAAGAGGATCCGATCTGCGCAATCGGAGTACCGATCGGTCGACCCAGCGACGACGGAGAACAGCAAGAAACCACATGACGATAAACAATTCATGTCAATCCTACTGCTCAACAGGCCTTTTGGTTTTCTAACTACATGAGACAATTGTTGGGAGCTTGACTTCTCTACTGTTTGCCATTGTTTTCCATCTATCCCCCAATATCCGCAATTCGTCATCGTTCTGAATCTCGCTGAGTGCTGGATCTAGGGCCAAGTTTTTGCTAAGGTGCAACACGAAGGAGAAGCTCCTCGAAATGTGGGATTGGCGCGCTCTTCAGCACAGCCTCCTGGAAAAGCTTTGCTCTGCAGCAACTACACCCCACCACCACACGTGCAAGTGCGCGCAGGAAACGCTGCTGTGAAAGGATGACAAAAGCAACACACAGACACACAGTGGTGGCCTCATGAACGCGGATTGACTGGCTTAGAGAAGAAATGAGTGCACCTGTTAGACTTTACAAAATAAGTTTGTCGATGTAAGGCAGCTGTCTGCAAAACAACACCAGGTCACTCCCTCTGAATTGGTCACTTCAGGTCTTTCGGGCTGGAACCTTTGCCAAAAAACAAGGGCACTATGCCAGGAGTCACAAAGGGGGTGCCGAACTTGGAGGAAGTCGGGGTGCCCAGCTACTCCACTCACTGGACTAGACACCACCCAGACATGTGACTCCTGGCGCGGTGTCTTAGCTGACTTAGCTAAGACTGGACAGCAGGACTCACTAAAGAAACCCGCATATCTCCAGACTTTGTCCGCCGGAAACGGATGGTCTTCCGGATGGTCGACGGATGGTCTGCGCGACGTGGTTCCACGTCCATCTGCCGTCGACAAAGGAACCCAGTCGTGAGACCATTCTCTTCTACAGTTTGACAGTCTTAAGTTCCTTACACAGAAACTTCCAAAGCCATCCGAACCCCAGCATCCATCTTCTTTCTTCACAGAACCGCTCTTCGGTCCTTTCCAGTCTCGGAACCTTCTGCTCGTCCCGAAACCTTCTGACGATCTTTAAGGACCGACTGAAGTAAAGGAAGTTCCCGAAATGGGGTCCCTTAGCCAGACCGATTCTTTTTACATATATATATATATATATATTTGTTCTAAAAGGACATCATTCTTTGTGTGTATATAACTATATTTGCCCAACAATCTTTGATAATCTTTGTATATATATATATATGTAGCCCAAACGATCCGGCGCACATTGCCACCATGACTCCAGTTTGTTTGTGTGAATGCATGTATAGGCCGTATATAATTATATATATATATATAACGCCACCATGGATCCTCCTGGGTCAAAAGCGCTCCAAAACTGCCACCACCGCGGCACTTTGTTGGAACAGTCTCGGTCCGCAGTCTGGTCCACCGTCTCCACCCGTCTCCAGCGTCTCCGCCGGAAAGACGCCGTCCGTCGAGGTCGTCCAGGGTCGTCCAGGGTCGTCCAGGGTCGGTCGTCCTCCATCTCTCGAAAGGCCAGGTGCAGCGCTGCCAGGCGCTCCAGCTCGGCCACCGGTGGCTCCAGCCGGCCACCGGTGGGGCCTCCAGAGGTGGAGGTCTGGGCAATGACATGGGAGGTCCCTAGAAACTGTAAGGATGTTTATAGTTATTTTATATGATTATATGATTTTGTAGGGATTTATAGGACCTGTCAGGCTTTAGGGACAGCAAATGACTGCAGAGTTTCAGTTTTCAGTTTCAGTCTGCAGAGTTTCTTGATTGGACTGGTCATTTATATGCTAACCATAGATTTGGTGATCGCGTCAAATAGTCCAAAGATCACAATGGACATTCTGAACCCCTTCTATTCTAGGTCCTCCTACTTAGCTTGTGGAATAATCCCTAAGCCAACGACCATCGACCATGTCAAAAACTGGGCCTTCCACCCCGTGTTCAGGTTGAGGGACCTGAGGGACGCTTCGGCTCCAGTCGCGCGAAACGCGGTGGCCTTTGGGGCGAAACGCCCCGAAGAACGAAGGTTTCCTGACGCCACGACTCCGTGGTGGGTCCTTCCCACGGTCCCCGCCTGATAAGAAGTGCCGCCAGGCGCCTTCCATTTGCTGCACCTCCTCACGGATCATCACCATCTCCTCACCGCTCTCGTGGGCACGAACTCAAGGGCTCTCCGGAGACGTATCGGAGAGTCGTATCGAGGCCGATCAGCTTGGTGTAGTTCGGCTTTCAGATTCAGATAAACATACCTATATAGACAATCCCAAAGACTCAATGATACTCAATGTAATTATGGAACACCTGAAACCATGCTTATGTCAAATTGTCTGTTCCCATGGAGCGTCTGGGAATAGTCAAACCCATCTAGTCAAACCTGTATGACGAGAATCCAAGAGGGCGCCACTGCATCCATTGAACCACCAATCTATTGTTGGATCAAATACCAAAACATTGATCTGGCGTCTTGCATTGTCCACAGCACACTGTCCAATCTGGCCGCAACAAATGCGAAGCCGCGCCAATCCCCCTGCAAAAGCACAGTCGGGGGGGGGGTAAGCCTTTAAAGTCTCTGGTCCTTAATGAGGTCAACTGCCTGCATGCTCCAACAGGTCAGCAATCGAGACTTAGGGCCCATCTGTTGGAGGGCGCTTGTGACATTTGTCGGTTCAGCCAAACATGGCACGCAAGAGATGGAATTGAATGCTGTGAGCTTTTTTGAGCACAGTCCAGGCAGATGTGCTGATGTTGTGCACAACATCAGCAGTGGGGTCGTCTGTAAGACACACCAGGTTTTTTAAATGTTGGATCCTGATTAGTACACGAGGGCCCCCCCTCAAACACATGGGAAGTCCTCTTTAATAAACTACCACCAAAACAAATCTGGGTTCCTAAGACACTAAGGACACTGTCATCAACTACAGGAGGGTCTTAGGTGAGCCTGAGGTTTGGTCCCCCTATCGGGATAAGGTGATCCTCAGCAGGATTCCATGGGAGGCGGGCTGCATCTCCTCTGGCTTAAGCGTCCCTTTACTTTCACTTTTGTGGTTAAATTGTGTTGAAAGTTCCATGTGTTTGTCCTCAATCGAAGGCAAACATTGCTCAGGTGCCAAGGGCTGGCCAGCCTCAGATATTGCCACTTACTACAGTGGCAAAGCAGCAGCCTGAGCCTCGCGCAACTCTGAGCTTGAAGACCAGCATGTGTGGATGGGCTGGGTTCTGCTGAGATGGATGCTGCGAAAGAGCAGCTTGCCAAGCTGTGAGCAGTTGGGAATCAAGTGTTGACCCCATCCTCAGCTAGATTCTCAATGAGCAGGATGACTTGGCAACCTCGGAACCTGGCATTCAGGGCCACTGGATTGAGTCCACCAAGGGTTCTCTTGGCCCCCCATCTATGCACCCGTCACTGGACCGTACTGGTGATGACCGCGAAGCAGCCCACAACATGGAGAAGGTATGACACCCTCAACCAGGAACATGCTGAGGCCCTATGCAACTGAGGACGGGGAAGCTGCTGGACCCTAGTTTGACAATGAGCTGCCACCTCTCAAGAATGCGGCCAAGCAGCCTATTGGCTCCAATGCCTGTGGTGGCTACGTGCTCCGCATAAACTGTTCTGTTTGGCTGAGGCAGGCTGGAAAGCATGGAAGCAAAGATTGAAGACTGCCTCTGACAAGCTGGCCTCAGAAGCTGAAGCTTTGACTGAGGCAGTTCAGAAAGAGCAAGTCAAGCTCTCCAAGCAGCAAGCTCAGGTGAAAGAGACTCTGGAGAAGGTTCAGACCAAGCTCAAGACCCTCAAGAATGTCACCCAGGCTTGCATCATAAGAACTCATTCACCTTCACCTGCAAGAATTTGTCTCGGTCTGCTACTGAGGCTGTCTTGGCCCCAGAAACTGCATTGGACAGGTGTGGTATACGCATGCGGCAGTCTGGGTGATTGGCATGTGACCCCTACAAGTTGCCTACAAGTGCCTTAGATACCACCTCCGCAAGAAAGCAGCTCAGGCCAAGAAGCAGGCTTTCCTCACCCAAGGACTAGGGTTGTGAGTTGTGACATTTTAGTCTTTTTTATTGGTGCTTTGTTGTGTTGCTGCTGGCTGCTTGCCTGGGAAGGGAGGGGAGTGCAGGTGGACAGGGTTCAGAAGGAATTAAAATTTCAACTAAAAAAAGTTAGGATCCACAAAAACAAATAGCACAATAGAGGACCCTTGAAACAGACCTGGGGATTAGAACCATTTTGGAAGTTTTAGCACTATAGTCACTATAGAGGACCTGTCTATTAATCAGGATCCACCGGTTGCCCTTTGACGTTTTGGGCAATACGAGCAGGTCCTCCGGTGCAAGCACAAACAAATCCACAACTAAGTAAGCCCTCCAGGACTTTATCACTTAAAAGGAATGGGGTCAAGTTGTGGTAGTCCACTACCACAACAAATCCATGAACAACCATCGGTTTTTGCATTCTTCTATGGGAGCTGCGCGCTCAGCTCATCCGCGCATATTGGCTCTAAGTCTAAGCACCGATCACCTCCAATCCCTGGCCCCCTGCAGCTTTCCTTCGTACTCCAGCCCTCCAACTTCTTGTCCCGGGCCAGCACCGCCGCCGCCGCCAAGCGGACCAACTGACGGAACGTCTTCCGGAATTGAAGCAGTGGGATGCAGTTCCAACGAATCGAAATTCGATGAAATATGGGGTGCGTAAAAATAGATTTCAGAGTTAGGCTGGCACACCAGACCCCTTTGGATGTCCTATATCAATCACCTCTGCCTAATTGGATGATGGTGCCATCTGACATCACTGTAGTCCTGCCAATGGTAGACCTCGCGGTCTACGGGTCGAACGGGCCCGCCACGTCCAGAGCCCAGGGGCCAAGCGAACCATCAACGGGGCCCCAGACCGAAAAGAACACGTGAAACGCGTGGCCCCACGTGGTGGAACTCATGACATTCTCAGCGGCAAGATGTTCTCAGCGACACCAGGTGAAGTTCCTAAAAACATCCAAAAACAGCTTTGAGTGATCAGATGGGATGAAACCATCTAATATCATCTAATGAAGTCTTTGAAGTACCAAATTCAGAAAACACCAGAAACAAATGTCTTGAAGTCCAAACTGGCAATTTGGACGGGTGTTGTTTCCCTCAACCATCCAAGTGGGGCTCAAAGGGATATATAAGTGTAAGGCCGGCATTAAATTGTTTGGATTGACCGAAACATCATGTCCATCTGGTGGTGGAACCATCAGCATTCCTCCAAACAAACATCCGGTCCGTTCTGGTCAAATTTCAACGCAAAGGTTTCGCTTGTCCTACCGCCCAGCCTTCAGTCCTTATCCTTGGCTCAATGGTTGTGGAATGCTGTGGAACATCATGCCCCAAGAATTGCAGTTCCAAAAATAGTCTCGAGCCGCGTTGCATCTGGCTCATGGTGTCAGGGAGTCTTTTGATGTCCTTTGGGTCGCAACACCGACCACTGCGAGGGCCTCTCACAACTGAGACATGTCCATCACCCCAGCCGGCGCGCCCGAAGCACCGCTTCCGTGGCCTGAGGGTCATCGCAATGGAGCTGGAGAAGATGCCTCGCCACAGCGGGTTCGATCGGAAACAGCGAAAAGAACGACGCAGGTCGACCCCAAGGAGTTGTGGATGTGGGCGGCCCAGCCGCATATCCTTGAATCACAACCGGAAGATCACCCTGTTTCCAGCTTTCTGATGTTTTGTCCCTTAACCCGGTGCTGGCAACAACAGTATGTAAGCAAAAACACATATGATATATCATAACATGGCTGAATTTCAAAACAACACCCATCAAACCTATGATATACACTGGCCAGCACCTTATATTCAGCACGTATACTGAGATCTAGTGAGACGGTGTTCTCTCCTTTCGAGCCCGACAAATCACTGACAATCGCTTCTACCCGCCAAACGCTGGCCTCATGAGGGACCGGATGCCACCATCGCGCATCATGAAGGGCTTAGCGTTTCAATGTGTGTGTGGGTGTCTGCGCGTGTGGGTGAAACGAGATATCCCACGTGTCCCAATCACAGAGGTTCTATATAGTGTATATATATAATTCCAAATAAAATCATTTTATCATATAGTATATATTTGTTTATTATTGTCTAAATTTCCTAAATTCCTTACGGACCCTCAAGACCTCAGCGTTGTTTTGTGGCGAGCTACAATCCGCATCCGAACACGTCGTTCAAGCGAAGGCTCTGCCGTGCTTGCAACATCCGTTCTTTCGCTGCCTTCGTCAGTCTTCTTAGATTTCTTCTATTTGTTCTTCCTCCCGCCTTCACTGTACAAGGGCAGGGTGCGATCACCATCTGGAGCCGAGAGCCGCGCGAGTCTAAACAGCACAAACAAACGGCACCGTCTGTAGCCCCTGCAGTGCACTGCACAGAGTGAGACTGGACCCTTTTTGTGACCTCTAATTTAGACAACCAACCACCCAAAATAGGGTCTTGTCCTATCAACATGGAGGTCAATTGGGTTCTAGGTTGGTCCAGTCCTGAAACACTGGGAACGTTTGTGATCCGTGAACACTTTTGTCTTCTGCACCATGCGACTGACACCCTCTAGAGTTAGAACACCTCTCAGTTCCATGGTAGAGTTGTGTAAGTTAAGCAAAAGCAGCCGCAAACCCTCTGCTTGGCAGGGCCTTCCCAGGCGGCACAAACTCCTTTTTGCCCAAGGCATCTGCACAGCGCTGGGCATGTTGAAACGAGGGGTGAGAAGTGGTGAGAACATGCCGCCAGCAGCGCCCTTGGTGATCCTCATCGCGGATTTCATGGATGTTTTGTTGATGCGAAACCGAGGGTCACGTCGGTCACGCGAGGGTTTTTCGGGTCTCAACCACGGGTCGGAACCACGGGTCTCTGTCGGCAGTCGGCAGTCGGGTCTGCAAGGTATCCTCCAAATGAATTTGGGCCACTCGGTCGTTGGGGACCCTTGTGGACTTGGTCGTGGTGTGCTTGGAAGGTGTTTCTTGTTTTCTTTCTAAGTAAAATCATCAGAACAGCATACAAACATACAAACAGCTAGGCATCCCCCACGGTCAAATCGCCCTTGATCAACGTGGCATCCCTTGAAGAGAATCATCACGTCGTTCTTGTCATGAACAATTCAATGAGTTGTCTTTCTTTGTTTCAGTGCTTTGCTATCAAAGATAACTGTGGTCCCAGAATCCAAATCAAAGATGTGCAAAGTGTAGATTTAGTATGTTTAGTTTGGTAAATTTGGACTCACGTTTTTGTTCATGATATTCATGGATGATCTTGATATTGGCCAAACAATTATATATCTACAACACATACTGTCAGTATACTTACGTTGTGAGATGTGGCGATTTGACAACACCTGTCTAACACCCAGTTTGATCTTAACAAAAGGATTCACAAACACAAGCTGCCAGGTCCAGCAGGTTAACATCAATGATATTCCATCGTTCTATAACGTGAACAAAAATATGCTACAGTACATACTAGCACAAAGGGTCTTTCTTGCTGTGAATGTGCTGGCAGCATGACATTAGCTAAGTTTTCATAAGGACGTGGTCCTTCAGGAGAGCACCTGGACGTTCCGGGTCAGCCGCGCGCGGTCGAAACGAACCGCGTTTCGAAGGTGTCTTTTTGGATCGATCTGTCCCGAGCAAAACCGCTTGGAGAACAAGGCACTGCCGTTCATCTGTGACCAAACCATTTCAACTGACCATATGGGGATAAAGATAAATAAAGTATCCTTCCACAAACTTCTGCTTAACAGTCATGGTCCATGGTCAATAGAAGATCTATCAGGGGCCTCAGCTGGAGTAGTAGTATTTGGGGCTGGAATCCTGGTGTTAGGGGATAGCGATAGCCCAAACAATACACACTGCTGCCGCCAGACTCAGTTCAATTGGATATAGATGTTCTTGTTATTTCACCTACTCAGGCTTTATCTTCCAACTGACACAGTTTCCAGGCTGCAGGGTCTCCCTCAGGAGATTCAGACTGCAGTATAGAGGCAGTATGGGCATAAGTAGAAGGACGAACTGTGTGAAATGGAAACCAGGAAGGCTGTGTCCTCTACACACCAGCTGGTTTGGGACAGTTTGGGCCCCATTCCCTCGGCCCAGTGGATGATGGCTAGGTTGCCGGCCTTTCCATCCCCGAAAAGAGTGATGTTCTCTTTTTCGACGGCTATACTGGTTTATATACACTGGGACACACCAGTTTGGGATGCTTTTGCCTATCTGTCAAGTTTGTCCAGAGCCAGCGTCAGGTGGGAGAACCATGTCCGAAGAGCAGCAAAGATTAGGACAATGGGAGATGCCGTGCAACTAACTGATGCTCCAAATCTCTAATGCTGCTCCCACTGCTACAGCTACTTCGACTCAGTGATTCAACTCCCATAGTCTCGGGCCGAAGAAGAAGAAAAGACCTGCGCGCAGCCTGGCCTCCTGCAACCATTTTCCCCATTTCTGGGCCTTTGGCAAGCCAGTGCACCTGCGCATCGGTGACCAAGCTGCACCGCAGATTCTGACCCTCCGGTGGAAAATTTGGACGGTGATTCCCCCAGAGCATGACCAAATCAACAGCATGTCACACCTGTTTTGTCACCATGAAGACCTACCTTTAGGGCTCCAAGTACCTCCTCAGAAGGTACTTGGACGCCGAGGGACTAGAAAGATCTGCACCGCCGGCTAGCCAACGTACCTAGCCCGCCCGGACCTTCCAGCTTGCAAAGGTCCGATGATGCATATCGTGCCACCCAACCTATCAAGCGAAATGCATTCTAGTGGGTCATACATCTCAAAGCTCACCATCCAGTCCCTACTGTATCACCAGAATTCAGCGGGATCACAACAGTTCTTCGGCGGCGTATTTCTGTTCTAACCTACCTACACCTTCGACCCTGGAACGAGCTCACCGCAGTGGCAGAACAATTGCACCGCTTGGGCAATGACTGGCGTCGACCGTCGGTGACCGCCCATCTCCGACGTCGGTGTTGCATGGTCTCCCGTGCGGCCACCCGTCGGTCGAGCGGTCGAGCGGTGGCCTGTTCGCCAGGTCAGCGGCTTCCTTGCCTTTGCAGGCAATCACTCGGGGCCTAGAGCGGAGGGAGAACTCGACGGGTTAACTATTGGTGTGACGGCACGGCACGGGAGAACTCAACGGCCACGGCCATGGCCACTGGAACCATAGAAAAACCCGTGGACAATCTTACTGTGACTGATGCACCTTCAAGCACGGAGTGACCTGCAGCAACTCCAGGCTGACACCCTGTCAAACATTGCTAGCTAGTTGGTGGTTGCAAATCAGTCCGTGGCTTCAATCATCCAAAGCAAGGTTGAACACACCATTCCAGTCGTATCTGAAACCATCACCACCCAGCTAGGGAGGTGTTCATCGTACCAGCTGTTCGTGTGGAACGACCTTCCTTCGAGTTTCTTTGGAGAGACATGTCTTAGCGTTTCGCCGTCAGAGCTTCGCAATTCCTTCAGCCCGGTGAGTCGGCTTCGATGGATTCTTCTTCACTCGTGCGGGCTGGGGAGTCCCGAATTCGCCAGAGTCGAGTGGGAGTATGAGTCAGTATGAGTACCTGCAATAAACAATATAAAAGCTCCCACCCACCTCTCGGCAACAGATCTTGAAGCAGAGTGAAGCAAAAGGTCCCATCAAGTGAACGTCACCACCTTCCCAGCCCATCGGCAGTTGAGAAATGTTTGGATGTTTGAGATGCTGAACTGGTCACTTCAACCAAGCAAGACGACGATACTTTGCCGGTACAATCGGTGGTTTCTAGAAGAGGTGCCACAATTAAAACATGTTAAAACTATACAGTTGTCGCAAGAGGAAAACATACCAGGTGCTTCCAAGGGGTCACCAATGGACATCTCCACAAAACTTACAGGTCTTCATTGGGGACCCCGACAGGAAGCGCTAGGTATCAACACATAGTATGATGCAGATATCAGCTCCCTGCCAAACCACCTGGCCAACCACCGGCCAAAGGGCTTCAACTCCTGGTGATATGCCATCATATAAAGGCACTGGCAACTGATCTCCACAACCTGACGGCACGTGCGCCACACGTGTCACATCGGCCCACCCAAAACATCAAGATCAACGCTTGAATGGTCCTTTGGGCATGCATGCCGCTCGGGCATGGGCATGTGGTGAACATGCTGAGCAAGGTACTTAAGAATGTTTGGAGAATATGTAAAATATCAGTTGCAGGAACATCTTGCCCAAGTTGCAATTGCCCAAGTTGCAATAGATTGTATGAGGATGTATGAGGAACATGCTCAGGCCTAGACAATCCCCTTATTGGAGTGGCTTTCTCACCTTTCCTAGAAGGGTCAAAGATTCGAGGGAATGTAACTTCGTAGTCGTAGACCCTCCAAAAAGTACCTTAGAACATGGGACGTGACTCATGACCCTATATTATATATAAAACCAGCCCAAAGAGATCCAAGTTTTGCTTGCTGTGCACTGCGGGGGCGGTAGATGCTGGCCTGGCCTTCCAGCCTTCCGGCCTTCCTGTGGGAGGTCATACATCTCAAGAGTGCAGCCACCCGAAACTTCCTTGTCAGAATATCTGGAAGGGAATCATCTAGACCCTCAAAGTACATCGGAACATGGCTACAAGTACCTGTTCTTATGGGGTCATGTTCCATTTTCCTAGGTACTTTGGAGGGTCGAGGTACATCAAACGGAGCTCCAGGAGTTCCATGGGGAGTTGGGGTGATAGCTGTTTTTAGTCCCATCCAGCGACCCATGGTCGACCCATGGTCGACTCAAGCGGAGGAACTGTTGTTTTTTCCCGACCGCTTGGAGGTGTTTGGAACATCCCGACGTCCAGTTCCAAAGCTGATCGAGTCCTGTGGGTCATGGCATCGGTTTTTCCCACAGAATGAAGCCATGGCCTACCGAACATGGTCACCCACCATCTGACTTTGAACAAGTCTTTGAGCCTTGTTCCTGCCTCACTTGGCCGTATGGCCCGCAGTCCATCGGGTGCGACCGTCCATCGGACCGCCTCTTCGCACGCCGTGTGGTGCTCCACGGCTTCCGCCACGAGGGTGCAAGCGCCGGACTGCGGCGAATCGAATGGGAGCCAGGGAACGTGGACGTGAGACGCGTCACCAAACGATTGAAGGGATTGGATTGGACGTGGGGAAGGGGGTTGGGGTGGTTGGACTAGAAAAGGGATCGTGAGACACCAACTTCCGGTGTTACTTTGAGTTGAAGTAGTCATGCTATAGTACCATTCTAACATATTTTAACTACTCTCAGTGTGCCAGGGATCTCAAGAAACTCCTCAAGCGTCTAAAGCACCCACAGCTTAGTCTTGCTTGGCAGGGAAAGGGGTACAGTTCGACTCCCAAAAGCAGCAAATTACCCCGTACTACCCACTGCTTCGATGGTCTACATCATCAAAAAGAACATACATCCCACTCCAATAGTCTTGGGCGGGGTGGATTTGGGGTGATAGTACTTTCTCGACCACCTCGGAAAGCTCGTCGCCGTTTCCTGCGGTCCACCGTTTCCTGCAACTGAACTGACGTTCAACCCGCAGACCGTCTGCGACACGGGACAGGTGGATGTTTGGTTCTGTAAACCGCATGGCGACGCCGCCATGGGCTTCGTGCACCTTTGACAACAGTAAAAACACAAAATAGACCACCTCTGTAGGGACTAAGTGACCTCATTCTAGGATCTCAAAAGGTCACTTTGAAGGTCCTGGAATGTTTTAACATCTTCCAGTCGAAAAAGCTTTCATGTTGCAACGTGCCTCGATTTTGGTTTTGATATGTTTTGATCATCAGGTGAATCAGGCCCCTTACATGCATCATAAATTAGCATCGAGGCACTTTGACACTGCCGGATGTTGCAATGTGCATGTTTTGCTGGGTTGTAGAAGACATGAAGTTCCGCCAATGAAGTGGATCATATATCAATTGATATCGATATTGATCTCTGCGGGAGTGATGTTCAGTACCCAATGAGGAACGACATGATGCGGCCACTGATTGCAGGACATTGATGGAACCTCCAAAACTCCCGGTTTCTTCGCCATGTGCATGTCCTTTCTTTCTCGTTTCGGAGGCCACCGAAACCAGGCCACCGACTCCAACCCACCGGTCGAACCGCTCCCGCCCTCCTCCAGAATACTGCTCCGATTCTGCTCCACCACCGCGAGGTTCAAGAGCACCGCACAGCACCCGGTCTGTGATCCGATGTGCCGAGGCGGGTCGTGAGCGTGGAGATGCGGCGCAAACGAAGCAGATTCACAAACAAGCCACCGATGGTTTGGGTCTGGCCGGGCTTCTGGATGGTTCTGATGGTTATTTCATGTTATTTCCCCCCTGCTTGGAGAAACTCGCTCCAACTGAAGCAGGATACGTGTCCAGCACATCTCAAATTGTGATTGAAGCTTGCAAGAATGCGCTACTCTAACCCCACGTGTTCTGAGATGTTCTGAGGACGCATGGTTCGTCCAAAGCCGTTAGCATCTCGCCCAGTCGTTGATTTGGAGAAGCAAAGCAGTTCTTACCTGCTCCGCTCACCAGCTGAGAGCGGCATCCACCAGCAAGGCAGCGATACCGCTCACCAGCACTTGGGACAACCTACCAGTGCAAGCCAATTACTGTAATTACTGTAATCTCAGAATCCAAACACCCAAGGAAAAACAAAAATGCGCACAGGATGACTGTGTTCACCTCCAGATTCCACTGGGACCCATTCTGACCAATGAGGAGCTGCCCGAAAAACATCTCTCAAAGTTGTGCCAATTTATCAGGTCCCTCCAGTACTCGCGGATGTTCGAGCACCCCCCATATACTCGCGGATGTTCGAGCACCCCCCATACCCAAAAAACACAAAGGCGTTCGCGCTACCGCTCGCGGCGGTGACGCTGACCTGCAGCAAAGCGCAGGACAAATGCTGTGCCATGACCTGTGCCGGGGCGCTCTCGGCTTCACCCCGAGGAGTCTCCGTGTTCATCTCCGCGCCCGAGGCGTGAGTTGGGCTCGGCGGTGAGTCGTCGTGCCCCATGAGTTCGCCTCCGATTTCGGATGGTGGGACAGGTTTCTTTGTTGCCGACCGTTCCTAAGACTTCAGACATAGCGAGAAGCACCTGGAAGAGCCGCTCAAAGCACCGAAAAAGGCATGCCATTTCTGCCGAAAGGACCTTCTAATATATATTCTGTTTGGGAGTGGAACATCTTGGCAAAAGGCTGTTCCACCCAAAAACCTAAGTGGACCACCGGACCAAAGCCCGTCACCACAGCGACTTGGGTCACATGGATAGAATCGGCCCCTTTCTGGGGCAAACCGGCGCCAGTCACAGCCGATTGCTTTGCCAAGAGGTCTGGAACGGTGGGCAGCAGCTGTGGTTTCAATCACATTTGTGGCCGACACATTCATGTTCGGGTGGTGGATTTCAGGGCAGCAGCTGGATCCATTCGTTTCCACCTTCCTCAGTTCGTGATCTGTCTGGACTCAGCGACCTTGTACAGGCCTGTTTGTGGCCTCAAACTAGGGGATCGAGTTCGGGCATGTTCGGTCAGTTTGTAGGACCAGGATCCATTCTATTTTCCACACATGCAGTCGCGTGGAGTGTCCTTTCAGATCAGGAATCTCGGATATTGGGCGACTACCCTTCCTGTCTGCAGCAGTCTGCTGGGATCCTGGATGTTGATCCCCCGCTGGTTTTTGGTGAATCCCAACCTCTAAAAGGTCCAAGTACCTCCTCAGAAGGTATTTGGAGCCTTTGAACCAACCCCAAACGCCTTCTCACAAGGAACTCGGAGCTTTAGGCACCTGTCCTGTCCCTACTTCCAAGGTCGCCTTGGCCACCGTCTCCACGGCATGCTGCTCTGTGGCGCGGTCGACGGCCTGGAGGGATGGAAAGGACCCCCGCCCAGTGGGAGTCACCAGTCACACCCTACCAAAAGAGAGGTTGAAGGACCTCATAGACTATCCCATAGGTACCCCAGAATGGTTCTATAAGGTCACTTAACCTCTCTTGGTATGGATCCACAGTTCTGCCCTGTACGGGGAACTGTAGGTCTGCCGTTGGGAGGGTCGACATCACCTTCGGTACGGTTGCAGTGGATCTCTAATTGGGGACTAATATATATATATATATATATCAATCTTGTGTATATCATGGTATATCCCATTACCAGGGCCCAGTGGATGATGATGATTCAGTTGTAACATTGTAGGCCGACATCTCTAAAGAGTGATGTTCTTGTTTGCCGACAGGTAGTGGGACAGACCTTGTTTGGCGTATCTATCTTTTCCAACTTCCAATTGCTCCAAACGATTTGGAACGCGCTGTCTTTTCTGGCTCATGCTTCGCGCATGCTTCGGTCTTTGCAGACCTGGAACATCGTTCTGTGACCTGCCTCCTGAGCTGCCTCCATTCCGGTGAAATTTGACACGTGACAGCGACATAGTTGGAATAAAAACAAAAACTCCTCAGAAACCTGGTTTTGCAAGCAATTTATATATCTGCAAAGCAAATTGTCCCCGGGTCTGGTTCTGTTGCACTTTCCAGAAACGCTTAGAAAGTGTTTGGTGAGCAAACAAACTCTTGGAGAAATAAACATCTTCCACATTTACGAAAAATTGAAAGCAACCATTCTGACTGATGGATTCAACCAAGTATAGCACCTAAAACGCTGAAGACCACACGTCTTTGACACTAGCCCAAGCAGGAAAACACCCACACCTGCTCATGGAAGGTCAAGTTCCAAAGAGCATCCATGGCAGGGCGCAAAAGCATCGGATCTTTCTCCTGCCGAAGTTGTTCGCTTTTGCACGTGGTGTCTCGACCGGGGTCTAAACCGAAACGCTCTTTTCGTGGGCAAAGACCAGTTCGCTGCAAACCCAGACCATCCATGGATGCAATATAGTTATTACCTTAATGTTATACCTGCATTAGGACCACAATGGGGTAAATGCATGCACAGCAACAATTCTTACATGGCCGGACGGTCTAGGAAAGGTTTTTTTGGTTCAATAGTGCCTATGTATAGTCGCAGTTTGGGTTGGCGAAAGCGTTCCAGTTGGCTGCTGTTCGCTCAGAAATTGGGGATTGGGGCCTGATTGGGGTATCCATTCGTGATGTCTTGGATGGTGTGGCGCTACCAACAATGAATCAGTGCGTGCAGTGAAAGTACAAGCAGGGAAGGCAGAGTGGTACTCTAAAACATCCTAAAGCCATCTTTCAGGACTGTTTGTGACCTCAAACCGGGGGATCAAGTTCGGTCACTTTGAAGAACCAGGTTTACATGCACAAAATATCAGTTTCTTGGATGTCCTTCATACTGGTGGTTGACATGCAGTTGTCTTCCCACTCGTGTCCACAGGTGATCTCGAGGACGAGTTAGGGCTGGTTTGTTGCTTGAGGAAGGATGCCCCTTTCAAACGGACCCCAGCATGAGCATCAGCCAAGCCCCAGCGCTTCTCCCTACTAACGCATGGTACGTGCAACTTCAGCAAACGTCCAAAACAAATCCCACGATCACACGATCGGAGAAAAGAAATGTGTACCCTGTAGCACTGTAGCCGAGAGCTCCCCTATGCTCCCTGCCAACGGCCCGAACACCACACACATCTCGTTTCAAACGGCTGAAACGGGGAGAAACGCGGTCGAGCCGGGCATGGCTTCCGGTGACAACAGCGACGCTCCTTGTGGCGCTGCAGCCTGAGAGGATTCACAGGATCTTTGGATTCTCTAGTGCTCCAAATACCATCGAAACTCAAAGGTGCTTGGGCTGCTTGGGCTGGGTGCCAGCAGGTTCCAAATATGGAGGTTTACTTGGAGCCCAGGATTGTGATGGTGGGAAAGCAGCCATTGAAAGAGAGCCGTTCCCAGCAATTCTGGGAGAAATAAGGAGCCGGGTCAATGTACCTCTTCAGGATGGTCGAACGGAGCCATCCATCCTGGACCCTTGGGGGGAGATTGTCTGGCTGGGTGTCAAGAGGCCTCAAGAGGCCGCGAGACCTCGGGCTCCATTGACAGATGCAGTCTGGAGTCTAGGGAATCCACAAACTATGTGGCAGCCTACCCGCAACCATCAATTAAGAAAGTCACCATCTTGCAAATGTTCTCCCTTTTCCGGAGAAAAAAGAGCTGGGCATGCAGGTTGTAGGCTTGAGCACATGAAAGGACTACATCGCTTGGATTCCAATCAAGAGTTCATGCAAGCAATGATTCCCCAAAACACATGTTCTGAGGCGATCGACGATCAAACTACACGATCAGTGATTTCAGTGTGGGCACCGTCACACACACACACACACACTCACTCATTGAATGTCCTATCTTTGGGATCTAGAGCATCATGTTTTCTGGGTGCCATCTGCATATCAACTGAATCTGCGGGGAAGGCCACCTGCGGGTGTTCACCACCACCACCACGTGTCTGGGATGCCCGAGCATCGCCAAAATCTCCTCCACGCCACGGTGCTGGATGACTGTCAAGGTATTCTCCACCTCGAACATGGACTTGATGCGTTTGCTGCATGCACCGTGGGTGTGTATATTTACATTTAAGAGGGAAATCCACAGCCAATGGGTTTGGAATGGTTTTTGGGGCGTTGCCTGGGAGGTCTCTTTTTTTTGAATATACACCCACCTGTTGAATTATCGGGAACACCCCACAAACATCCCAGACTTCTGTGTCTGCCGACCAGTTCAGTGTGGGTTCCGCCGGAAACCCGCTAGGGTAGAGGCCGCTGGTTGAAGTCGCAAGCTAACTGATCACATTCTTCGGGTGAAGCCAACATGCAGCATGAAAGAGGCATGGCTCCATACAAGGCTCCAACACAGTTCAACGCTGGTAGTATGTACTTGGGGCCCAATTCGTTGAACGCCCTTTGCCCATGTTTTGTGTATATGTTCCACTTAGTCTTAGTCCCATTTTCCAGTGCTACTGACACTATTGACTCAATCTTGCTAAGAAAAATGCACGAAAACGCTGAGCCGGCTCTGACCCCTCCGCTCGTGTCATGGCTCCACCATGGGCTCCACCATGCTCCACCAAACTGGCCTCCTCGAAGGTCAAGCTCTCCAAAGCCTCACAGACCTTCAAAGCGACCGACCAGGTCTGTTTGTGGACCAGGTCGTCATGAGTCTCAGCCATGAGTCAGTCATGAGTCTCAGGCCTCCAGTCGTGCCTCCATGAGTTCAGGTAATGGGACGGGTGAGGCTCAGGTTTCCCGTCCCATCACCTGGAAGTCGGTTGGGTGGGTTTCGGGGTGTAAAGGAAGGCCAAGAAGGCCCTTGTTCGGGTCATCACGTGCGCATCAGACGACCCAACATCCACCTAGCTTCGCCCCAAAGAGACCAGGCCCAGCGGGATGTGGATGGAAGATGCACCTCAAAGAAGAAGGACTCCTCTTAGAACAACCATGCAGCTGGCCCCATGAGTTATGGCCATCCCTTAGTAACTTGAGAAAGACATTACGACATCAATGAGTTCTTCATATTTGGTCGATTTCAAACGTTACCACATGAACAGGGGGGGGCTGTTCATCCAGAAAAAGACATACAGCTCTCCTGCGTCTCTCATCCACACGAAAAAGCACACGAAAACAGACGTTGCATGTTCTGACTGTGAATGGATCCTCAGTTCTGCCCGAGGTACGGTGATGTGGTCGACACTTTGACGGTCTGCCGAGGACCGGAGGGTGGTTTGGAGGGTCTAATCACCTTCGGTACGGTTGCAGTGGATCTCTATAGGACTATATCTCTCTGAGGGTCCAAAGTAGGTGTTGGAGGGTCCAATGTCCTTTTCAGGAGGCGGCAGCGGATCCCTAGGGTAAGAAAAGACTGCCAGTGCGGGGCGTGCGCCGAAGACGCGCGTGGTGGGGGAAGTTCCAGGCGGAACATGTTCTCCTCGGGCCCAACAAAATGACTTCTCATCCAGTGAAACCTGTCAGGGTCTCATACATATCCCTCAAGTAACGGCCTGGCAGTTTTTTGGATCCTGGTACATACTGTATCCAGGTGCACATGGATGAGTTTGTTCAATATACTACTTCCAATTCATGCAAGAGTGACCCAAGGAGCTCATTCACCTGCACCAGCCCTTTACACCCACAAGTGGGTCCATGTTCCCCACATTTCCCCACATGTCGCCGGACGGTCTCGATTTTGGTCCAGTGCGGAGGCTGGTGCCTTGGAACAAACATCCACATCATCTTGGCACTTCTGCATGTGCACCAGCAAGTCGATGATCGTCTGTCCTCGAACGACTCGGGCGACTCGGGCCGTCTCCCGGGGCCGGCCAGGCCGAGGGAGTTAGGACGTCCACTTCGTATAGGTCGATCTAGAAAAAGGCACGGCTTAGTTAGTTCTAACCCCTTCGAAGTCCAGTGAAATGTTCTTTCAGACATTCTTAATTTATTTCGCCGACAGGACTCTGAGGCACTGGTCATAAGACATGGAGACACATACGGAGACCCGCAGCCGACAGATTTGGTCTCCTATTTCCACACCCCCATGAATGACATGTATAGGGTATGCAGTTCTTGATCTTCTCGATTTTTCTCAATTAGAACTTTGCCACTTTTTGGTGCCACAGTTTGCCAGGTGAACAAAGTGATAGACGCACTCGTTGATAGTCAAACCTCAACATCACCAGGGTTGGAACCTGTCTTTTTTTGCCCATGTTCCACTGCCAACCCTAGTCAATTGCACAGCCATTATGGCTCCCTGAAGCGACCCACCCAACCTTCCGTTGACGCTCCACTGTGAGTTGTGAGTCCTGCAAATGACTAAGACATAACATGGCGGTGAAAATCACTCGCAGTTGCCACTGGGAACCCCCAATTTGCTCGAAGCAGTTCCCAGTTCGCCCGGTTCCACTTGCCCCGGTTCCTGCCGAGCTACGTGCGGCGTTCGGCAAGACCCTCTTGCGGAGGTTGCGTGGTTTCACCAGGGCCTCTGAGATATCTCCGCCTGAGAAGGTGCTTTTTGGAGTTCGAAGAGTCGATTGAGCCTCGCTGGGCTGCGGCTTTTCATGGGGATGTCAACGTCTGGGTTCAAAGCCCAGGGTTGACCGATCCCGACATCGAGGTTCAATGCGGGGCAAGAGTTCCTACTATATACCTAAAATGCAGTCACCCGCAACTACATTGCTTCTGGATGCTTTTGGACACAATCAATCTGATCAATCTGGTGAATTCCGATGTACTCGAGGACCTCCAGCACCATCTGATCCCAACGTACCGAGCCCCCCAAAAATACACATACCACTACCCTGTAACTAGAATCTGCAATCTCCTACCCCCTTCACCAAATCGCCTCGCCTTCTTTCTGGGCGACAATACCAAACAACATGGGGTGCGGCCGTCGCGCGACGACGGTTTGGGCGTGGGCAACAACACGGGCGCGAGATCGCTTCGATCAACTGAGTGCCCCGCTGCTCACCTGGCTCACGGAATTCTCAGCTTTCTGGGCCTTGCGGAGTCACGAAAAGCTACTGTAACCACCTCTCGCTCACCAAATCGCTGTCCTCTTGGAGGGGTTTCTCTACCAAGCGGGGCGTGGTTGTGGTTGGCCAAAAAAGGAGCGTGGACACCCAAGAAAACCTCTTGGACGTGTCTGCCCAAATTGATCCAATAATATTGGTGGCGGCGCAGAATAACAAATTGTACCAGTTCCCATCGAATTGGGGTGCCGAATGAACGGAGGAAGTCACCACTGGATGTGACTAAAAGCCACCCCACTTCTGTGACTGGTATGTGCATCATCGTGTATCGCCATGTTGCGCCCATAGAGAATTTCCACGAATCGCTTACGTCTTGCCGCTTGCCAAACCCTTTTAAGTCCTCAAAACGAGCGCTCCCACAACCTACAGTACATTCTGAAGGTAGCTGGGTGCAGAAAGGGGTCTCATCCCCGGATGTGGAGCGATCGTGTCCGCTGGCTGCGACAGCTGCGAGCTGACTCGCGGGTGTTCCTCGGTTTTCAGCCAGTCACAGCCTGGACCGTTTTCAGACGACTTTAAAGGCACATGTGGCGGACACCGTGGCACATGATGTCTTCGGGCACAACCAAGCATCCGGAAGCCCTTTGGCCGTCGCAACCCGCAAAGCCCTCTTGGACAAATAACAAACACCTGGAACTCCGAAATCCACTATAACCAAGACAAAATCTGGAAAAGGAGGCGATGAAAGGGAAGAGGGGCGGAAGAAAGGGAATAGGGGCGATGAGTATTGCAAAATTTTTGGGCGAAGACGTAGGGTCAAACGAATTGCAATGATTGATTGGGTACCCTTGTGTCTGCCAGACCCCTGTATTCGAGAAGTTGATCATCTTGAAAAAAATAGACAAACCAATCACAAAATGCAGCCAGAAAAACAACAACAATCATAAAAGCAAGAGAAGAGAAGAACAGCAATCCGAATATGCAGCTAGAAAAAATTAAAAGCAATCATAAAAGCAACAAAAAAACAAACAAAGTTGCAAGCAAACATGGAACAACACAGCATGTGTGTAACAAACAAGAAATACCCTTGCAGCAAACAGCGTGACAACGAGTTCACAAAAGGATTTTCCTGGTAATTACTTACACAGCAAGACAAGAAAGAAGAAAACTACTGCTACTGCTACTGTACCTGCGAGCGACTGGGTGACTAACTGTACACCCCTCGAAAAAAGTTCTCGGGTGGCTGACATCTACATGGTCGCCTCGTTTGCCTCTTTGGCTTCGCGTTCTGCGCGTTCCGCTTGCCTCGGGGGGGGGGATCAAGTGGAGCTTGCAAAGGGTTTGGAGATCGGGGCATGTGTACTGGGCTCTTTGACCCCAAACACCTCCTCAGTACCTATAGTTAATCGGCCTGGGGCTCCAGTCGTGCCTCTGAAACCCCTTCTGGCGCCCACCCTCGAAACGAAGGTACGACTGGAGCCCTAGGGTTGGTCTTGACTGAACTAGCGTCCCGTGTTTTTGAGGTACCGGACATGTCCATGCCTGTGGAAGGTCGATCGAACTCCAAACAGGTCACAAACTGAAGAAGCAAATAGAAGTTTGTGTTGGAGTCCTTTGTCTTGTTGTGCATGGTGCATGCTACGATATATACCTCTCTCAAAAAATGTGTCTCCCACGCAGGACGTTTACAATCAACCGTTGCCTTTTTTTGGACCCCGTGAGGGGGCCAGTTCTTGGTGCCCTGTTTTCCTCTAAACACACCAAGAACCCAGGACAAGTCCGTGAGCGGAGCGGAGGAACATCAGCAACCGTTTAGCCTCATGAGCTCCGGTACGCTCAGACGGGAACATGATGGGTTAATGGATATAGCCGAAAAAAAACAAAGAAAACGTCTTTTTGGAGCCTCTCTGAAGAGTATCGCAAATGCTCAAACACCAAAATAACTTTAGTTGGAAAGCCTCATCCCTCCAATGATACTGCTAATCGATTTGTCTTTCTTCGCCAAAGGTCTTAGGGGTTACAGTACACCCTCAACAGCTCTCAACCCACCTCCCTGGCCCCCTGGAAGGTTTGGAAAATACATCCAAACATATCCAAACCCATTGATTGGGTGTCTCCCAATTCAGATACATAATGATACATAAATAGACATAACTAGACCAGTCCACCCATTGGTTCATTGATAGGGTGTGTCCCAATTAAGATACATACCCATATATATGGGCATGAACTGAATGAAACCTGCTGGTCCTTCGGGGCTAGAGCCGTCGACCGTTTCAACGGCACGTCACGCGTCACAACCCAAACGGCACGCTGAATCCGCTGAACCAAGCAGCTCCGCGCGTTGCTCGGCCATCTGCTGGGCCGCGCGGACCTGTACATGACGGTTTTGGGCAGTGAATGTAGGTCCAACAAAACCACTGGTGGGCGTATCTTCTTCGTGGGCGTAGATGACTGGTGGTTGTACGCCACCATGGATTTTTTTTGGGGGTTAGGGATCCAGTTATACCTTCTCAGGTTAGGTACCTACTTGGACCCTCCTGACGAGGGTCGTGTATCACCCTCTCAGAGGGCTGGCTGTGGATCCAGGATGGGCAAAACAAGAACAAACACCGCTGGATGAAATCCCTTTCTATTCCCCACAAACTAGTCAAGGTGTGGAAAAAAGGAACATATGACAAGATTAGAATCTTTTTCCATCCCACTTGACTATAATCAACATCACTTCCAGGTCCAATAGCGGCCACTCCAGAGTAGCTGCCAGGTTTGGGTCTCTCAAGCCTTCCAAAGGACACATTAGGTGGAGGCCTCCCAGTTCGACCCCCTGGAAAAAAGGACATAGACATCAATAGGCCAGTCTACCCATTGGTTCATGGGTTGGGTGTCTCCCTTATATTAAGATACACCATGCTACATACCCATGATACATCAAACCTGCAGGTCCTTTGGGGCTCGCAACGGCCAATGCTTCTAAACACCCACCATGGCATCACCTTCTTCCGGTTCGACGTCTTTCTTCGCCGGTTCTCGTCCCATCCCGGTCCATCCCCACCTGCGCCAACTCAGCCTGGCGAGGTGTCTGGTCAGGCCACGAATGGTCAGATCCCAAAGGTCTCGGGTGTCTGGGGGTCTGGATGAATTTTTGGATGGCTTTGGAAAGTCCATCTCTACCAGACTCTACCATCTCAAAGAAATAGATGGTGAATTCTTGAACTTGAGGCACAACAATATGCCAACTCCGCTCGGTGCCGGCCTCGAACTGCGCCAACCTTGGACATGTTTGGGAGTTCGTGATTGAACAGATCCTTCGACTGCTCCATACAAAGAAAATATGTTTGTTGCTCTGCCAGGGAACACCAGGTTTTTGATGGTTTGCGGGGCCCCAAGGCCCTAGTAGCCTATACTTCTAGAGAAATGGTCTTCGTTTCGCCATGGCGCTCGCAGCTCCAGCGCCAAGTTGTGTCTTGTTGACTTGGACCGACTTGGACGGGCAGTCTCCCTTTGACATGATTAGGAAATTCATTGTCACCTTCATGTGGTCCATCGGTATTTTCTTCGTTTACAAATAAGAACACATAACGGTAATAATGTGAGATGCACATGGGTGATGTCTCCTAGTAGCTCAATAGATTAAGAGACAATAGATAAAAAACAGTGCATGAGAGAAACCACAGATCAATTCGCATGACATAAATAACCAATGAACAACATATTAAAGCAAAAACAAAAAACGAAACTGAATTGTTGGTTGACCCTAGAAAGCCATAATCTTAATATTAATGCATTATTCATTATCAAATAAATTTTTCTGATGGGTTCACAAGGGTCACAAGGGCGACATGATTATATATTATTATATACTGTATGTTAAATGTTTGACCGACTCTTTGATTGTGCAAACACAACTCCGACTCAGGAGGCAACATATACTTGTCATCTTCATCAGACATGAACTGGATCCGGATGATCGGCGTACGTACCGAGGGGCCGCTACTTCGGATCGTGACCATGTCACCCGGATCGTCCAGACGCGCCACGTTCGGCCGCGGCGGAAGCATGAATCGTGGACCACCAACGTTTTCGCGTAGTAGATTGGTGTCGCAAAGCACCAAACACGTGCAATCAACAACTGTGACTATGAGACTATATGAATATATATATATATATTGATATCGGATATTGTTATATATTTATGGTCCTTTTGCAGACAAATGTTTTGGGTTACGGTTTCTCCCTGATTTATGTGCATAAATTGAAACCCAGTCTCGTTTATGCCCACAAATCAAGAGATTTATAGAGATTTGATGAGATTACGATATTAGCTTGAAACCAAAAAATATCAGGGAGATTCAGGGAGAAAACACCTCACAAACCAGGCTGATTGTTGTTCAGTGAAGACTGCTGTGTTTGTCTTTCCAGGAATGCCTGCTCTTCTCGCCCTTCTCTATCGATAGCTTGAAGCCCAAGCCCAAGAAGTGCTTTCACCAACACATTAATTACCAAACACCAAACCTCGATAAGTATATAATCATATCATATTGTACACTTTAAAAAAACTCAGTGTTGACACCATTTCACACCCACTGCAAAACAGAATTATATTTATTAATATGTATGTTTTTTTTTTTTTTTTTTCGGTCATTAAACAAACCCAAACAGTAAAAGAAACAACACGCAACCCCCAAGTCACGCCGGCTTGTCAAGCACCGAGGGGCCGCAACTCCAGCGTCTTCTGAGCCTCTTGTGCTGCCACTTTGGCTTGACGAGCCTCCGGTCGAAGCTTGACGAGCGGAGGCTAAAGCATCTGGACATTCCTGGACCCAACGGAGGGTTCGCAACATGAGACATGTGTTCGAATCAACGAAAGTATCGTGGAAGACGAGAGGACGTAGATGGCACAGACCCCTGTCTGTCGGTGGTTTATGTTTGGACCCCCATCGAGATAGGACATCTTGGGGGAGGTCTGCGCCGTCTGGAACCTCTGAAACCACTGTAATTGCGTATGCATAAGGAGTACGAGTCGTTGAGTGCTGCCTTCACAGCGAGAGACCACCCGACCATTGCCGGACGCTTGGGGAGATGGGGAAGAAGGTTCCACTCGGAACACCGGGAAGTGGAAGCCATTTTCAAGCGTCCTGGCACTGGATAAGACAAGACTGCTTGGCAGCCTCGATGATGTGCTAGGCCGCTAGGCAGGCACAGTCTATACGACCGCCTCTCGTCGAGCCAAATGAGTGAATCCCTCAACTTCTGGCCACTGAGCGCATGAGCACTGATATCACATACACATTTGACAAACAAAATATGATAGCCTATTCCAACACTGTCGCCCATTCTTTGAACTCATCCATTGAGGCAAAAAAGGCCTCCACTGCCTACTTTCAAAACCATTCCATCTCTGATGGGAGATCCACGTCCACTATTGGATGGTTTCAAAAGCATTCTGTTCAGTCTCTAGGACAGGATCAATCGTGAATCATGTCAGGTCAAGGTGGTTGAACATTTTTTGAACCCTAGGGCTCCTGGCCCGCCCCATCTCCTCAGGTACCGTCCGGTTCCAGGATATCCGGGGTGCCCGGATGCGGAAAGGGTTGAATATACTTTGATATACTTTTTCACTACAAATGTGACTGACTTCTTAACATATGAATTCACTCTTTTAATCATTAATCATGTCACTGATGCAGTCGTGAATATACTTTGATCTACTTTGACACTACGTAATTCACCTCCCAACAGTTGACAGGTCTCCCTCACTCCTTCAAGCGAGTTCCAACACCACCGATGCCAAGCGAACCGAAGGGCGGAAATCTCGTTCGCCCCCGACCTCTTCCTGGCTTGCCGCCAGTGCTGCCTGCAATGCCTAGCAAAAAAAAAAAGGAGTTGAAGTGAAGCGAACAGTGATTCAACCTACCAAGAAGTACATCACAAAAAAAATACGAAGATCTACGAAGTAATTACAGTACTGGGTGAATAGTAACTAATAGCTAGCCTTTGAACAATGACAGCGAAAACACCCGTGCCTCAATGATGCCATACTCTTCTGCTTCCTTCTTCTGGCCAACGTGAAACAACAAAAACGCTGGGTTTTCTGACAGTTTCTGACGGAAGACCGTTCGACTCAGAAAAACCCTCAGTGACCCCAGCCATGGTTGAGTTGCAAAGCACCAAGTTTCTATGTTTGTTGCATTCCCTCAAATAGTCATGGAAGTGGAGTGAAAACCGCCTGCTGGTAGAGGAAAATGGCCATCCCAGAGACAATTGTCCACAGGGAGTGTACATAAAGATTAGACTGCTTTGAATATCCTGATCCCTGACCCGAAGCTTCGATGGTTTTGAAAAGAGTTCCGTTTGACTGGCCCGTCTGTTTCATGTCTCTGGAAGTCGGATCTGCATTCGTAGCGGAAAGCATCTGAGGGGGCCAAGTAGAGTTTCACATAGTATAATACCATCAAGCACCTTGCGAAGTGGGTACTGGGGTAAACCATACTAGTTTGTTGTTGAAGCTGGAGTTCCATACATATTCTGATTCTATAAGTGTATATGAACTCAATTACATGGAACTATAAGTGAATAGAACTAACTGAATAATAGACTGAATTCACTGCCTGGGTCCAATTCCTCGTCTCTTTCGGACCCGGGTCCCCGTATGATGACCGCAACGATGTCCGACGCATCGCCAAAAAAGACGCGTCGCCGAGCGAAGAGTCGGCCCGGGCAAGGCGCTGGCCAGAACACCATGAAAGCAAGGTTTTGCGTTCGCACAAATCATGTGCCAGCACATTATTACTGTAAACAGTGAGAAAACTACACAAAGTAAATCATACCAGGACCCTCCAAGGGATGCCCAATGGAAGCCTATAGGTAGTGTGGGGTAGTCCATTGGTACATCTTTGTTTTCCACCTCCTTCTCCCGTTGTTTCCCCTTCGGCCCCGGGCCTCCTTTGGCTGGTCAGCCTGCTCGGCCAGGCCGTCGAATCGACGGGCGATCCATGAAGGTCCTGTTGACGTTCAACGACACCGTTCATGGAAACCAAAAAAACACATTGCTTTGAGAATCGTGTGTTGTTTTCATTTTGTTCAAGGTCAAAGGTGTTTCTGTTGCAAGGTCTTTTCTCTCAAGAAGTGATGAAACAAGAACTTGGACAAAGACACAAGGCACTTGGAGAATTGCATTGAACACCGAAACAACGTAATACCCGCCAAGTTTATGTGAGTCTATTCAAGTCTCCTTTTCGTGCTGTGTCCGCTTCTTGCGACACACGAGATGTTTGTTGGTCCCCATTTGTCCCGGTCATCGACTCATTTCCTTGTGTACATGGGCCTGATTTACCACCGGTTCATGTCATTGACCACGGGTTGGAGGACAAACACTGTTTAAGTAACGCCTTTGATTGAATATTCATGATGTTGGCTTTACCAAACATAAACAGGAACCAGAATGACCATGTTAACACTGCAACAATTTGTTGTTCATGAGTTCATTTGTGTGCAGCTGTAAGTGCTCAGAAACGCTGCGCCAATTGTGATCCTGTCAGAACTGCGAATGGATCAGTGGAGTGCGTTGGTGGATTGCGTTGGTAGGAAGGAGGAGCTGTGGAGAACATCGGAGCTTGAAGTCCCCCTTGATAGTTTCTTATGTGGAGAGCTCCTCTACAACCAACCCACATGTCCTATAAATAGCTCATTTTACCACATGAACTTGAACACGCAACAACCACCAAACAATTTGCAGGTTGCCCCAAGTGCTTCTGTAGCTCGTTTATGATTGAACGTTTATCAAGAGGCACACGTGGATTTGCTGTTCTGGAGCTTTTGACTCAATGTCGTAAAAAAAAGAAAAACAGATGTGAACACCAGGGAAAGGAACAGGCATATCATGGATGCCCAAGACGATCCAAATGAAATAAACCTGTTATCTTGTAGGTTTTGCAGTCTAAATAATCGTTCCCTCCAGTCCTGGCTGAACAAACATGAAAAGGAACCCAAAAAAAAACTACAGTATGGACACTGCTTTGCATTCATCAGCAACGCTGTGCCGCTGGTCATCCGAGTAACTGGTGCTGGTGCCTCTGGTTTTGCTCCATCTGATGGCTTCTGAGTGACCTAGGCGAAAGCGGAATATGTTGGACTAACTATCAAACCTAGTTCTATAATGAGGAAATGGAGTTTGGGGAGAGATTTTCTCTTACCACTGGACCATGTTTGGAACAGAAAGTGGTCAGGGCTGCACACCAGCCACAAATGACTCATCATACCCAATTCCCGACACAATCAAGCAACTAGTCAACTGGTCTGGCCCGTCACTTCCCAATCCCATGGAAACATGCCATGTTTGCAAGACTATACTCCTACGCAGATTCGTCAACATATTAATGCTATTGATATCTCAATCTCTGACCATGCCTTAGCAACAAGTTGTGGGTGAGCAACAAGTTGCAAATCTCCAGACAATTCCAGACCGTGCACGACAAGCTGGTTCACGACACAAATCACAAGAAGGGCTTCCGTGCATACAACACATTACATTTTGCAGGACATACATAGGCTATTGTCTGTACACTTTGGGCACAGCACATGCTGGAATAGGACGTGGCATTGCCAATATGAACAAAACAGGCCCATGTTGACACTGCGTTAGTTTGTTCTAAATGTCGATTATCATCCAAGTAGCTGGTGGTGCCGGGAAAGGATCCATAGCCGGCATACCCACCTCAACAAACGCTGAATGCGTGTTTCAGATGTTGCTGGCAAGCCGGAACTGCGAAAAAAAATTGAACTTGAGGTTGTTCTTTTCTCTTAATGGTTCCTTGTGTAAATACCTCTTCCAAAACCGAACTTCACCCACCTAGAACTCATTCTGTCCGCTGCCTGACACACTCTGTAATATATCAACTCTTACAAAGTGAACTTCACAAACTGTTCAAAGTTGCAAGTTGCCCCAAGTGGTCCTTGGGGCCACAATGATTCCAGTCGTCACTGTGCCAACATGAACCAAAACAATCAGGACAATGTTAACATTGCTTAAATCTGTTGTTTATGGGTTCACATGTCTGCAGGTGTTCAGCAACGCCATGCTGCTTATCAACCAAGCAACAGGTGGTGCTGAGAAAGGATCTGTAGCCGGCATACTCACCTCAACAAACGCAGATTGCGTTGTTTAGGTGTTGCTGGCAAGGAGCAACTGCGAAGAAGACTGACACTTGAGGTTTCCCCTGAATGGTTTCTTGTGCAAATACATCTTCCAAAACCTAACAACACCAACCTGGAACTCATTCTATCCGCTGCTCGACACAGCCCCAATCCACAAACTGCTCAGGCTGATAACGAAGGTTGACCCAAGTGGTCCGCTCTATGAATACAAGCTTGGCACCACGGACAAATGGATTTGATGGTGTTTTGGTGCTTTTTTTTGACAGAGTTATGACATCCAAATGTGAACATCGCGGAAACGGACAGGCATATCATGGATCCCCGAGACAGTAAACATGCAATGAGCCCGGTCCCTTGTATGCCTTGAATTCATGTGTATATATATATATATAATGCCCTTCCCTCCAGTGATTGTTTCATCGTGATGGACATGATTCACAGCCCTGGCGGTACCAAACATACAAAGACACCAATAAACAATGTGGACACTGCACAATCCTGTTGTGCCGGGGTTCAGGACTCCACTAAATATGGGATATTTCAGCCTGTGCCGCTTGTCATCCAAGTAGCTGCAGGTGCCTCTGATGCGAATGGATTCGCTTCATCTGATGGCTTCAGAGAAACCTGAGCAAAAGTGGAATATGTTGGACAAACTAAGAAACCTAGCTCCAAAATGAGGAAATCGACTTCCGTCAGAGCAATGGACCATGATTTGAAGAGCAAGTGCTCAGGACCACACACTAGCCATCAATGACTCTTGATACCCGCTTCCCAACACAATCAAACAATCAGTCCACTGGGCGAACAACAAGTTGCCAATCTCCAGACCCTTCCAGACCAAGCACTAGCTTCTTCACGACACAAATCACAAGGCCTTTGTGCTTACCGCGTGATACATTCTGCAGGACATAATTACTGTAGACCTATTGTCTGTGTAATGGAAACGTGCTTCCCCAAAATACGATGGTTCCTGATGGAAATGATTGCCAGCCGTTGCTGTGCCAACATGAACTGAAACAAAAACGGACCATGTTGACACTGCGTAAGTCTGTGTTAAATGCCGGTTATCATCCAAGCAACTGGTGGTGCTGAGAAAGGATCCGTAGCTGGCGTACTCACCTCAACAAACATAGCTGGCAAGCAGCAGCTGCAAAAAACAAACTGGAACTCGTGCTTCCCCCCCCTGGATGGTTTCTTGTGCAAATCCGCCCGCACCCAAGGTGCCGTGTGTGATCCCCAAGCGGAAGCATTGAGCTTGAAGCTTTGAGCTTTAGTTTGTTCACTTTCAGTACTTTTCTAGTGTGTTTGACGTTGATTGAAAAGCTTTTTTGCCAACATGGGCGCAACAAAGCCCAACAGGTTCTGAGTGTAGGGTGACAGTGCATTATTAGCATAGTGTGTATTGGCTTCTGAGCCCTTCCCTTCAAATCGCTTTAAGGAAGAAGAAGACGACAAAGAACAAGAAGAAGAAGAAGCAGAAGAAGAAGAAGAAGACAAAACCAAAAAAACAAGAAAAACAAAGAATACACATAAACAAATAAGAAGAAAAGACGATGCAAGCAAGAGAAGAATAAGAACATGATGATGATGGAGAGGAGGAGGACCCAGAATAAGAATCATAATAAAGAGGAATAAAACGATCAAGAAAGAAGAGGAAGAATAAGAAACGTCATAAGAAATAA
Source organism: Durusdinium trenchii (assembly GCA_963970005.1). Classification (NCBI taxonomy): domain Eukaryota; class Dinophyceae; order Suessiales; family Symbiodiniaceae; genus Durusdinium; species Durusdinium trenchii. The sequence goes on from CAXAMN010006191.1 coordinate 173,638, forward strand.
TCAGAACATAAATAACGCAAAATAAGACAAACATATCAAATGATAAGCACGGGCTTGAGCCAGTCATCTTGGCGGAGCAGCAAAAGACAGGTTCAAGTCTCACAAGGCGGCCTCATGATGTAGTGAATACAAGTGGATGGAAGGGGCTGCATTCTCCCCGCGAAGCAGGGCAGACTCCCCGCAGTATTCCATGGGTGAATACTTCTTCCAAATCCTACCTACACCAATCTGGAACCCATTCTATCCGCTGCTGGACACAGCCAGAAATAGATCAACTCCACCAACTTAGTTCCACAAACTGTTCATGTATTAGACAAATGCCCGGCTGATAACATGTTGCAAGTCGCCCAGAAAGGTTCTGCAGCTATTCCAATCAAACTTTGGCAGCACAAACAAATGAATGTAAATCTGAACATTGAGGAAAAGAAAGGCATATCATGGACCCGGTTACCCGGTTACCCCAGACAATCCATATGCAATAAACCTATTCTCTTGTAGGTCTTGGAGTCTTATAGCCCTTCCAGTGATTGTTTCATCGTGATGGACATGATTCACAGCCCTGGCGGTACCAAACATGCAAAAACACCAATAAACAATGTGGGCACAGCCCAAAGATGTTGTGCCTGGGTTCATGTCAGGACTCTACTCAACATTACATTCCTCATAATCGCTGTGCCGTGCTGCTTGTCATCCAAGTAACTGGTGCTGGTGCCTCAGATGCAAATGGATTTGCGTCATCTGATGGCTTCACAGTCACCTGAGCGAAAGCGGAATATGTTGGACAAATTAAGACATCTAGCTGTAAAATGGGGAAGTCGAGTTCCGGGAGAGCTTTTCTCCTACCTTTGGACCATGCTTGGAAAAAGGCGTGCTCAGGACCACACAGCAGCCCCCAACGACTCATGATACCCGCTTCCCAACACAATCAAACAACTAGTCAACTGGGCTGGCTCGTCACTTCCCAATCCCATGGACATGTGCCTCTATGTTTGCCAGACTATACTGTCATGGGCAGCTTCGTCTAGATATTGATGCTATTCATATCTCATATCTCTGACCATGTCTTAGCAACAAGTTGTCGGTAAGCAACGAGAAGCCAATCTCCCGACCCTTCTAGACAGTGCACTAGCTTGTTCACAAAACAAATCACAAGAAGGGCCTTTGCGCTTACAACGAAATACTTTCCGCAGGAAGTTGTTAGACCTATTGTCTGTGTCTGTAATGGCAACGTGCTTCCCTCAAAAACTGGTGGTTTCTGATGGAAATGATTCCTTTTGTCGCTGTGCCAACATGAACTGAACCAAAAAAGGACCATGTTGGCACTGTGTAAGTCTGTTGTTAATGCCGGTTCTCATCCAAGCAACTGGTGGTGCTGAGAAAGGATCCGTAGCCGGCATACTCACCTCAACATGTTGCAAGTTGCCGGAATCAACATGTGAACATCGGAAACAGCCCAAAGATGTTGTGCCTGGGTTCAGGACTCTACTAAAAATTACATTCCTCATAATTGTTGTGCCGTGACGCTTGTCATCCAAGTGACTGGTGCTGGTGCCTTTGATGCTCGATTTGCGTCATCTGATGGCTTCACAGCCACCTGAGCAAAAGTGGTATATGTTGGACAACTTAAAAAATATAGTTCAAAGATGGGGAAGTCGAGTTCCGGGAGAGCTTTTCTCCTACCTTTGGACCATGCTTGGAAAAAAAGCGTGCTCAGGACCACACACCAGCCGCCAATGACTCTTGATACCCGCTTCCCAACACAATCAAACAATCAGTCACTGGGCTGGCTCGTCACTTCCCAATCCCATGGAAACGTGCCTTCATGATTTGCAATACAATACTATACTGCCATGCGCAGCTTCATCTAGATAATTCCTGGCTGTGCCAACATGAACTAAACCAAAATAGGACCATGTTGGCACTGCATAAGTCTGTTGTTAATGCCGGTTATCATCCAAGCAACTGGTGGTGCTGAGAAAGGATCCGTAGCCGGCGTACTCACCTCAACACACGTAGCTGGCAAGCAGCAACTGCAAAGAAAACTACAACTTGGTGTTTCCCCTGAATGGCTTCTTGTGCAAATAGCTCTTCCAAAACCTAACCACACCAACCTAGAACTCTTTCTATCAACTGCCCGACACCGCCAGAAATAGATCAACTCCAAAACTTAGTTCCACAAACTGTTCATGTATTAGACAAATGCCCGGCTGATAACATGTTGCAAGTCGCCCGGAAAGGTTCTGCAGCTATTCCAATCAAACTTTGGCAGCACAAACAAATGAATGCAAATGTGAACATTGAGGAAACGGAAAGGCCTAGCATGGATGTCCCAAACAATCCATATGCAATAAACCTATTCTCTTGTAGGTCTTGGAGTTTTATGGCTCCAGTGATTGTTTCATCGTGATGGACATGATTCACAGCCCTGGCGGTACCAAACATGCAAAAACACCAATAAACAATGTGGACACAGCCCAAAGATGATGTGCCTGGGTTCATGTCAGGACTCTACTCAACATTACATTCCTCATAATCGCTGTGCCGCTTGTCATCCAAGTAACTGGTGCTGGTGCCTCAGATGCAAATGGATTTGCGTCATCTGATGGCTTCACAGTCACCTGAGCGAAAGCGGAATATGTTGGACAAATTAAGACATCTAGCTGTAAAATGGGGAAGTCGAGTTCCGGGAGAGCTTTTCTCCTACCTTTGGACCATGCTTGGAAAAAAA
>CAXAMN010006191.1:183149-197555 GCA_963970005.1 Durusdinium trenchii
TACTACTACTACTACTACTACTACTACTACTACTACTACTACTACTACTACTACTACTACTACTACTACTACTACTACATAATGAATTGATCATAATGCTCTTATGTTTTATTACTAAAAGAGGATACGGTTCCAAGTGTTAGTGTTTAAGCAAATGTTCATGGTATAATTATGCTGACATTGACATTCCTTTTGAACCAATGCAAACAAAAATAAACAAATATGGCAGGCCCACTATATAGTCGTGTCTTCCATGGTACATCATGCTCACTTTGTCCTCGGGGCCACTTCGTCCTATGCCTCTCAGAACGGGCCCTCGGCAACGAGATCACAGATTTTCACAGGGTCCCAATTGCACTCCTTGAAATAATCATGGCTGCGTGGAAAATGGTCCCTTACAGTCTTGGATGACAATTTTCCGAAAGCAAACAGGTGGTGAACTCCACTTGCATTCTTATTTCAAGGAGTGCATGAGTGCATGCCTCCCAGGCCACACAATTTGTAGATCATCGTGGATCTACTGTCCGTGGGCACAGAAAATGGGACGAATTCTAGAATTCCATACCAGCATATACCAGCACCTTCCAACAGGTCTCCGAAATGGAGGGTTGTTAGGCCCTAACTGGTTTCAATTGGTGACCTGTGGAAGGTGCTGGTATAGAATTCCATCGAATCGATGACCTAACGCACCCTCGCCCAGACCGTCCGCGAGACGTTCCGGCACCGGTGCAGTTCTGCGCCTCGGGCAATTCCTCCTTCTGCATCTCCGCCTGGAGTAGCTCTGTGCTCTTCCGCAAGACACGGACGTGTGGAAGAGAAGAGGTCCCTGAAAGCTCGCTTCGAAAAAGAAGGAACATGGACACCTCCCATTGGTTTGTGTCTGGGAGGTCGACCCACCAGTTCCACACAGGTCTCCCGACCCTGTCTGACAGACCCGTTTCCCGACCTGGAGAGTCACTGGTTTTGCAGCAGTTTGCATCCCATTAACATTTCAGCGTGGGCGTGAAAAAAAAAACAGACACTTACAGATCAAGGACCTCATTTCAACTGCAAAAAGCGCGGATCGACCAGATGAGCTTGGTCGGACCAGGCTTTTAAAGCCCGGTGCGACCAGGCTTTCCGTCCGCTGCGGCAGGGCAAAGGATTGGTCACCAAAAAGGGCCGTGACATCCGGATGGCAAGTTGGGTGACAGGTCTCCCCAGTTTAGTATGTTTTGAATATATACACATCCCGCAGGGGTCACATGAAGTTGGGTGGTGTGGCTCGTCCCATCCAGTGAGGGGGGGGATGTGACAGGCATCCCGAGAAGCTCCATGGATAGCACCCCGACCTGAAACTCCGCCAGCATGTGTTCTTAAACTTGAGCCATTTTTGAACGTCCAAAACTACTAGCATGTGTTTTTGAACGTCCAAAACTGCTAAACTTCTTAAACAGTTTAAACCAGCATGTGTCCTCTCTGAGACATCCACCATCGATTTGATCCCGTTCGTTCACGAACTCGGACCAGAGATCAGAGTCAAAGAACAGTCGCAGGATGGTGGTCCCATCTTTGGCTGCAGGCTTACCCACACTCTGTGGGACTGGCAAACATAGAGTTATAATACACATCGAGGTGATTTCAGGGGTCAATGTATGCAACTACCCTCCCCACAGACTGAGTTTCAGAATAATTTTTGCAATAATATAAATATAATGTTCTGCACAATGTTCTTCAGTGCATGTTGTTTCGGGGATCATGCCCATTGGGTATGGTGACGAGACCTCACAACTTCAACTAAGAGGACAACTTGACCTCTTCAGCACAAGGAGTGGCCGAAGTCCCTCACGGCATGTCGCAAAAAATGGATCACAGCTGAAAAACTGACCGGTCAAACACCCAAAGACATACGTGCAAACACCGGGATGAAAACGGACTCATGTGCGACTGCAAACGTGGCCGTCGCCGCTTCCGCGCGGCTCCGTCCCGCCTCCTCGCGTCCGCCATAGCCTCGAGGGATTTGCCTTGCGACGAGGGTCGCGTTCGGGTGGCGCTTCGGCGGACAGGGACAGGCGGTGTGTTTTGGGGAAGTGAAGCTCACGACTCACATGACTGTTGGGTGCTGGTAGAGATACACTTTGCTTATTGTATACATTACTATACCTTTAGTCCCTTTCGGATTGGGAGCCTGGGGGACGTTGTCAGTAGATGGGAGATGGAATCGAACTCCTGGCTCGAAATCAAAGAGACTTCAGACCTTCCAAAGGCAGTCGCAAACCTCAGCAAGTAGAGCGACCGGATGATTTGCTTTCAACAAAAAACGTCTTCCCAACGCTGCTGGCGCAAGGAAGAATGAGTACAAATGGCCTCCAGTCAAAGCTCTACCCCATGTCAATCCAAAATGATCTGCAATGGGATATGGGCATTTGTGGACCATGTTCTCCTTTACCTTGCTGGGATGTCTTCAAGATTCAAGAGCAATGATAGTCCTTCGCACGCCGAAGCCGCTATGATGGACACCCCTTCCGTCAAATGATGGACATCTCTTCCATCACCAGCATTCCGCAACCTTCCGGGCCCCCCATACGGCTGCTGGAAGGGCGAGTACGCCGGCATGCCGGTGCGTAGCCTGAGAAACTGCCCGCACAAGACTTGTACCAAGGCATGCCCAAGCCTTCTCAGGAAGACCCCATGCCCGTGCATTCAATAATGTATATATATACATATAAAATAGAATGCTATTGATAACATCCCGCATCTGAACAGGTTGTACAACCCCAAATGGGGTTGTTGTAAATGAAGATCTTATACATTTACTCAGCTCCATGAAGGCATTGTACGTATCGTACATCGGACCACACTTGTCCCGTGGAACCCTTGGACCGGTCATGGGAGACGACGGGTGTGGCATTGGAGTTCATATGCCGTGTCTTGCCTCTCCAACCCCCATGGTACCCATCAAACCCACGGTACCCTCAACTCTTGAGGTGCAAAGCTCAAGGGACGAACTCTTGTAGCTCGGCAAACCAACACGGAAAGAACGCCCCCCCACGGTACTGGTCATGTTCCAAACATCTGGGTTTTTCCCATGCTTTCCCTGGTCCCCACTGAGCGGGTCCAGTCGGGTCAGTCTCTGACAACGACGGGGCCATGAATTCCATGATGATGACGATGACGACGATGATGACGACGACGACGATGATGACGATGACGATTCATGATTGATGATGATGATGATGATGTTGATATTGATGATGTTGTTGATGATGACGAGGGCGACGACGATTATGATTAAGACAAACTTATTGCCACATAAGACAAGCTATTTCCCAAAACTGTGCCTTCTTTTGTAGTTCATTGACATGAAGCCCAGTTCACTTCTTCCAGAGCACGGGTCAGTGCCGGAACTTGGGTGCAGGTGTTCATCAGAAGTTTCAGTGTCTATCAGCTCAGTCGGACCAACAAGAAACTCATGAAGCCGACCTGATTGAGCAGCGTCGTTTTCTATGACATCCAGTGAATGCTGTCTACCACCTTCCGATCGGGGTCTCCTGGCTCGACTACCCTCCACAACATGGTGGATCTCCATGTACCGTTTTGTTCAGGTCAAGGTAGGGCAATGCCGTACTGTTTGTTCTTAGATTTGCTCAAGAAACCGGAAAATACGATCACCTTAAGAAAAACCAGGTTTTGCTTCGGTTCATTCCATTCCACCGTGGCACCTCCTCCGAGGGCCAAATACTACGCCCAGCGGCGGAGAGGGTGGCACTGCCGGTGGGGCAGCGTGCTCCTCCTCGCCTGCAGGACAAAGGCTGAGTAGCAAGAAGCTCCCAAAGCACCTAAATGAGTATCACTTGCTACTCAGCCTTTTGGAACTTCTACATGGTCACTTGAACCGGATCATGGTCACTTGATACACCACAAAGTAGTATCACTTTCCTTTGCAGGTCATCCTTCTTCTGCTTCGAGAGTAGGGTAACTGGACCCCCCCCAAGACCTGCCCGACCGAAGGGCATTCGATTAAAAATATGATCTGCCCGTTTGGCTTCCTGGCCAACCATTGATTTAATGTATTGTTTTTAACCGAACAACCAGCGTTTTACCGAGGAATTTACAATAAAACACCAGGTCAACCTTTCTTTTAAAGGTCTTGGAAGGCTAGGGTTAACTACCCCAAACATCAAATCCATCTATCATACCCAGAGGATCCATGCATGGCGCAAAGATTGCCCACGACCAAGCACAACAAAATCATCTGGGTATATGACATCTATATTAATATCATATCATCACTCATATCAGCATCATATCCTTTCAGAATTGATATCATTGTGTCTCAAACACGTGGTCGTCTTCCGGTCCTCTCCAGTCTCTCGATACCCTTCGTCCTGCCGTCCCGCCTGTCTCGCCCAGCTCGGGAGCCTTCACGACGTGAACGAGGCACTTTTTCGTTGACCAAAAAGTGGTCCCAAAAGGACCGCATGGTTCAATACATTCTTAGGAACTGATCTGGCAAATCTATCTGCGGACTACTAGTTGTATAAAGTTTTAAGACTTTACTAAGATTACTTTCATGTTTGAGGCAAATGTTGGCCGCCGTGGATGACATCTGCATCCGATGAGGCAAATGTTTGAGGCAAAGTGCTGGTGTCATTCTTGTTTGGCCACAAAACTGATTCTGCAAGGAAGGGTGTACCCTTTCGGGTCATCGATGGTCAACAACCATCCAGGGGTAAGTAGGGTTGATTTTGGATGATGTTGGACCATTTTCAGGTTCCATGTTAATCTTCCGGGATGTAGAACACTAGGTCTAGTTCACCTTCACTCTGGAGTCTCTGGAGCCTTTTGGGTCAGGTCGCTTGGAGACAACATGTTGTGAATTGGAGGTGCTTGGGTTCTTCATCCGATTCCAAGAGAAGAGGAATAGGAATGGGAGTCCTGAGTCCTGAGAGAAGATGGGTTCGAGCATGTTCCACGCATCCTGAGCATTCATGCCTCACAATAGAATAATGTTTTTTCGTTGTGTTCTTTGCGTGTGGTGTCCTGTCCTAACAGCTGCTGACCTCCAGAATGCGCCTCAACCGATGATTGCCACGTGCAAGTATCAAAACCTCTGTATCTGGTAAAGGATATCCTCCCAATCTCCTGAGAATGTTGACCTTGGTGGTGAACTGGCCACTCAGGCGAGTGATCTCTAGCCCATCCACTGACCCTCCACAAGGCCAGGATGGTTCTGTCAGGCGGTTCAGGAGACATGAAACAAAACTATTGCCCACTCAAATCCTTCTTCAGTGCTTGCCATCCACTTCCATGACTATTTCAGGGAGTGTAGAATTTGTACCTCTTGCTTGGAGAGTTGGACTAACATGTTTCAGTCAGCAAAATGACCCTCCCGAGGACAGCATGTTCAGCCCAACAGGTCTTCCACTGGTACAAAGAAAGCTGATCATTCCCTACCAGTCCAGTGGGTTGTAAAACCTGGTCCGACCAACCTCATTGACTACCGGCTACGGCAAATTTGCATCACCGGACACTGTAAAAGGAGGTCCGTGAGACCTAAGGAAAACACTAACATCAACGAACATGACTCCTCTCAAGTTTTGTTCCGTTTAGAAAAAAACAGCTCTTTTGTTGTGCCTTTCTCTCGAACGAACGGCCGTTTCGGCATTTTTGGTTCAGAACTCCGAATGTTCAGCTTCACTTCCTCTCAGCGTGCCATGGACATTCAGAGTGCCATGCGGTTCCGCGCTTTGACTCCGCGGTAGCGAGCGTCCCGATCTCCAGCGGACTCGCCTTGGCTTGCGCCTCACAGGGCACTAGGGCGATGAGTCGGCACCACACGACGCGCGGGAAGATCACTGTTCAACAGACCTCTAGATTCCGATGCGAGGCTGCGAGAGACGGCTTGGGAATTCATAACATAATGCTCATAAATTTGGGAGTCATGTTAGGTTATAACTCTAGACACGTATGTTGAACTCCTATGAATGCTCGGTCCCAACCGAGATGTGCATCGAGCTCCAAATGACACCGGGAGCCTCGGAGGCCATGATCGGCGTGGGTGGCGGCGGTGTCTCCGGCCGGGGCGCCTGAACGGTGCCGAGCTGTGTGAGCTCGGCGGTGTGACGATGGTGGGCAAAACTGGGATCTTGGCGGTGGACGGCCTGTTTCTTTGATATCCATGCACATCTTGGGTAGATTCAAGCCACTCACCGAAAAAGTGTATGATGATAATGGGTTGTCCGCCCCCTGACTTGTCCTTTAAAGTAATTACATGAAGCAGGACAGATCTGAATTTCACTTTTTTGATGCTCTCCCACATGTCCAAAGCAACTCTCCAAGTTTCGCACGTCTACAAGGAAAATGGCACAAAACTGGCGTCCGCAGTCCGTGATTCGACTCGGCCCGCCTGTACAAAGCAAATCTCACCCGCTTCACCACCGCCCTCTGCATCCAAATCATCCAAGTTGGCCTTGCAGAGGTTTCTTGGATTTGCTTAAAGGAGCGACAAAAGGTAAAACATTACCCAGAAGATCCAGAAGCAATTCACCCAGTTCGGGAACATTAACAATCACCTAATCCACAACCGAAGACCTTGGCCCTGTGCGATGGGGGCCGGCATGGGCCGGCAAAGGTGAGCTTTTAAGACCAAGTCTTGTGAGTGACCTGGAAAACCAGTCCCAACCAGAAATAGATCAACGGTTGTTCCAGTCAACTCAGATCCTTTACATCGATTCCGCGGGAGGTCTAGAGCTATCATCAGAAATCATTCAAATGGAGGCTGGTCTTTGCGGAAATTCCTTTTGAATGGTGATTTGGTTGGAGGGAAACCAACCACAAGGATCCACAAGGAATTGCCATCAAGAAAATCAATCACCTCTCAAACATGAATGAAAGAAGAAGAATACAATACCAAAACACATCCCCCTAGCCTTCCAAGACCATTAAAAGAAAGACTTGGCTTCGTTGGCTTGGCCTAAAGTCCTTATAGTAAAACAATGGTTCTTCGATTCACATTGGTTAAATCGTGGAATACCAGGGTCCGATTGATCTGACGCACTCGGATCCAGATCGGCACCCCAGACACGTCCGTGGCGGCAAGAAACCTGACCCGGTCTTGTACCCAAACGCTCCAAACAGGCCGACTGGTCCCTCGTCAAAACCGGAGTTGAAACCCCTAAAACCCTCCGTATCAGGGTCTGTCCCCTACTTAGGAAGGTCCGTGAGCGTTTGCGCAGTCTCAATACTGATGACAGAATCCCTATTTTTGACTTGGTACAGTGGAAAAAAGACATATCAAACAGGTACGGGTACGACTCTGTTCGACTCAGACCCTCCTCTTCCCCCGTATCACCCCTGACCAAGACCCCCCTCTTGACCCAGATCCTTCGCACCTGTGGCTGTTGTCCACCATAGGGTGTCTTGTACGGACAGGCTTTGGACTGCGGGCGAGCTCCGCGACACGGGCGAGGTCCGCGACGATGCGTCTCTTGACCCAGGGAGATGGGCAGATGCGTCACATCGCGGGATGGGCCATCCAGGAATGAAACAGAAAGAAATACCCGGGGGTGACTTCCGGAACCTTTGAGTCGGGGTAGACATGGACAGTGGTGCTGGTTGAAGTGACGTATGATAACGCTATAACACATGGCCAGCGCCAGCATGGCTGGTGAGACCGAGTGAGACCTGCTCTCGATCCATGGCCGGTGTGTGTGTTCTGTGTCGACCTCGGTCGACATCACGGTCCTCTGTCGTCCTCTTCACCTTGACGTCCTATGCAATGCATAATTGCCATAGTACAGCGTAGTTCCATCTGTTTTGGGGTGCGCAGTGGCAGCTTTTTTTTTGACCCAAAAAGGGGAGTCCAGCCAGGACACCCCCATAAGGATGGAACTACTACCAGCAACGCATGCGGATGTGCGGATCGACATAGAAAGACTAGTAGCTAACCTTGCTCCGTTCGTAGCGTCCGATTGCTCCTAGTAGTAAGGCCATGAGCCCCTAGTAGCGTCCGATCGCTCCTAGTTCCTCCCAGAAACCTCTCTGTCAGAGTGAGCCGAACAAAGCCGAAGGCGGGTTCCCCCCGACCGTCAGACCTGTTCTCTGACATGTGTATGCGGGGTCTTCTTCGCTGGTGACGTGGGCTCGTGCCATCCGGTTGTGTCGATCATGGCCAGCTGGGCATGGCCAGCTCCATGGAGAGCACCCCGAAGCTCCATGAAACGACTTTGGTTAGGTGACATTCACCCCTAGGAATCCCGTACCGAACCTCAGTGTCGAACACATCACCGTACCTGAGAAGGTATTTGGATCCCTAGGGCACAGAAACTATGATCTGGATCCAGTTCAAGACATTTCTGATGAAAAAAACATCCCACCGGTCTTGGCGGGTTTGTCGACCCAGGTCAGCCAGTCTCCACGGTTCTCCACAACAAGACGGTCTTCTTGAGATACGGGAACAAGATGGAGCAAGCATCTTAAAGCCTTAAAGGAACCGAACTGAATGAAGAGCCACGCTCGAGCTGAGTGGATCATCTTGGGAGGCGCCTTCTTCTCGGCCTTTTTCTTCTCTTGTTTCTTGGCGCTCTCCCTGAGACGGAAGAGTTCCGAACCGAGGATAAACGAGCGAAGCAACGAGGAGCGGAACCCTTCCGCTGCAGGCGTCGTGACATCCCCGTCGTCGCTGTCGCGGAACGGGTGCGTCTGGAAGGAGGAAGAGGTTGGGACATCCGAAAACACCAACAGATTGGGAGGACCTGCTAGTTCGGAAAAGCCTCAAAAACATGAGGTGCGGAACCAGCGCAAGTTCTTTCATTAAGTCTCTCAATCTGCAGATGTTTTTCCCCTCAAGTCAAAAGGCACACACGTCGCACAAAATCAAGCAAACAAATGCAAACCATATTGCTGAAGGTACACCCGCGCTGACTCAAACAAACTGAAACTGATCCCAAACGTGGAGGCCGCCAACACCACCAAACGACCATCGGATCCTGCCCAGTTGACTCAGTTCCTTTTGAACAGTGGATGGCACGGTCAATGGAAAATGCTTGTAACAGGTCGGGTCAAATCAGTGGTGCTTGGGGAGTGCCTTTCTCAGCTGGTGCCTTTCTTGGGATCCAAAGTGCATGGCTTTCTCGGTGAACACTCCCTGAGAAAAAGCTTGAGTCCCTTTGAGGTTCAGCCCAATGCAGCCATGCTTTTGCAGCATGTAAATGCATCGAACATGACCCAAACAGGGTTTTGATGAAAAGGTGAGTGTGAGAAAAGGTCCGAAACCCTATCGACAGAACACTTCTCATCAGGCTTTTGAGTTCAAGACTGCTTCCCAACACACAGCCGGAGCTCTCACATCCGACATGGCTGCCATGTCCATCCATGTCCACCATCTCCAAACCTACTGGATGGTAGTTTTCCATCCAGGAAGCCACATACATAAGCCACCAGCAAGCAAAATCCTTGCAACTCCAACCTCATAGGGCTTGTTGGCTGAAAACGGCGCCCCCTTCAAGACCACTGGTGAGATGAACGACCGGGGTTCGATCGGTGAAGATCTGGATTCTCGCCTGAAGCCTTTCGGTGCATTGGGGTTCGGTGCACCTGGCCAGTGTGGCGTGGGAATTTGGTGTCGGATGGTGGACCGGCCAGGCGACCTCGCAAGGACATGGAAGGCAGGTGGCTGGAGGTCTCTTGAGGCATACTTCGACAACGTCTTGGGTCCCAACCCTCCTCGAACGTTCTGGACTCCTGTTCAGGACGTTCGGCTGTGGGGGTGAAAGGGATGAAAAGGTGATCGCCATCAAATGGGGGCCAGTGGATCCCAGTTACTATATAGAAGGAACGAGCGTTTCTCTATAGGTCTATGGCTTTAGTCGAACTGGAACCACTGCATGGTTACCAGCTATAGTGGTTTGCCTGGATGCCCTGGCAGGAACAAGGAAGTGAGGATCGGCACCGAGTAGCTTCGGTGAGCACATCTCTTGTCGATCATCTCCCTTGTCGATTAGCAAGCTGAAGCTTTTTACGGACTTCAGACTTCATGCAAATTTATAATCCAACGACGAAGCTGCATCCTCCAAACCTATACCACTTCACATACCACCCCGAAAATCAGAAGGATCTCTAGGGCATGGGTCATAGTCATGAAACTTTCTCCATGTTTCTCCTACGTTCCAACTTCTTCTCTTCGTCGACAGGCGCTGTAACCTACCGCTCCTCACCGCTCCATGGGTTTTCCGTCTCGTTCTGTCTCACACGTCGACGCCAACGGCGCCTGTCATGGCACGAGGCGCGAAGGGATTCACCACCTTCGTGGCAGCACCGCCCAAGGCCTGTGTGGCGAGTGCGGCACATGCGGAGTCGAGATGAAAGAGGGGAAAACAAGACAAACATGGGTCCATTGGTCATTTCTTGACATACTTCAGGAACCCGGGATGATAATCACAACTTATCAACTTGTTATGCATATTTTAAGCCAGCTGCCAAAATCCTATTAGGAAGGAGAGCAACATTGCAAGACTAGTAGACAAACTAAACAATCTTGATCAAATGTTCAAGATTGTTCAAGCATATTCAAGCTGCTGCTTCTCACAGCTAGCTCGATGCTGTTGGACAGGGTCAAACCATATCAAACCACTTCCAGGACGTCACCGGTCCCACGAGGTCCCACCGGACATGGTCGGACAGTAGGACAAGCAGCTGTAGTCCATGCACGAGCACGAGATCCATTGAACATCACTGAACAATCCGTTGGTGGGACTTGTCCCTGATGCTTGAAGGGATGGGACTTCGAATCATTCAAGGAGACTTGAGACTTGTTGGCCCAGTAAATTGCACTTCCTCGAACTGCGCCCGGTCAAACTCCCCTTCCGCGTCCGGCCTTCGGCGCGAAGGGGTTCGTGGCCGGCGGCGCGGTGGCGGCCGTCGCGGCGGCGAAGGGGCTGGCGGCCGCCGCGAAGGGGCCGGCTGCAGGAGGTCCAGCCGGTGGTCCATCGGCTCCTGCTTCAGCTGGAGGCCCTGAGGGAGGTCCATCGCCATCAGGTGGTGGCTCCTGGCAGGTTCCGTGGTGGTGCCAGAAGGGTTTGGAGATGTTTGGATAGGTTGAGAGATGTTAAAAGACCTATGCTCTACTGAAAACCATTCGATTTACCAAGCAGTGAGTTGGTCCATTGAGATGGACACCCGTGGAAACACCCCTCTCGCTCTGGGCGGTGGGACGGATGGGGAAGGATGCATCATCGGACCTGAACAGCTTGCGGATGCAAGTGTGCAGAAAATGGATGGCTGTGTGTGCCATCGCCCTATCATTGCTTTAAATACACTTAATGTTACGACTGGATCCAAGCAAGAAAACAAATGGTCACCTCAAGGGACAGAGAAACCATCAATTAATTACAACATATTACAACAATCAGCAAGAACAATAACACTAACTCTTCATTTGTTCATCTGCATGTTTCATGTGTTGCTCTGTTTTTCTTGCCGCAAATTGCCGAAGCGTCCCTCACTCGCAACCGGCACCCTTCGAACTGACTTCGCACCTTCTTCTCTTCTATCTTTTCTTCAGGATCTTCAGGCTTCTCAGGCTTCTCTTGTGGCTTCTCTGGCTTCGCACCTTCCTCGTCCTTCATGACCACATCTTCACCTGCGCCCGGTGGACGGTCCGTTCGCCCCGGCGACGTCCGAACGGACGAAGTGCATCGGGAATGCGGTGGAGGAGCGGTGCACTGGTCAAACATGCACAGGAGTCGTTGATGGTTGAGACAGAGAACAACACGAGTCGGGTCTTAAGATATATATATATATATGATCATGATACTTCTTCACCTTCTTCTTCTGGGGGGTGTCTATCTTGCAATTATGGGGACACCGACACTGGTGACACTTGTCTTGCTTTCACGTGCCGTAGGTCTTTCTAAAGTTTCACTACTTGACACCATGCCACTCATCAGTACCACATGTTCGACACCTGTCATCTATTCCACGTCCTATAGATTCCTATAGTATGTTTTAAGGATCTTTGAGGATTCCCAACACCAAATCACCTGCCGCACCCTTGCCACATTCCGCGACCAGCGGCCGCGACCCGCGCCACACGTGCCTGTTGCGTCAGGTGGAGGACCTTCAGCTGTCCCGGATTTGGGGGATGTTGGATCCTCATCTCCAGCCTGGATGGAGCATGCAATCTGAGCGGCAGATTCGCCGCTCGAATCTGTGACCACCGGCATATGGGACAACCCGAAGCTATGCCAGGTACAGTACAAAACATGACCCACATATACCCACATGACGTGCACATGACTGGATGGTTGAAGAGGGGTTCATGTGTATCATTAATTGAGGTGAAAAAAAACCCGTTCTAAAATCATTATCCTAGGTTGGAATCACAGCAATTCCAAGCGGTGGCCATCATGTACCCAACATGCGCTCATGTATATGGTTGTATGTTGTGTATGCCCTTTTAGCAGCTGCGTTCTTACTTACAGAGTCCAATGGTTCCAAATGTGAAGCTCAAAGTAGCCACCCTCTTGCACACAGAAACAAATTGCCAAGACTATACACCCTGGAAAGCACTTGGACAAGTGGTCAAAGTTGCAAAGGGGTCTAGCGCGGATCTAGCGCGGGTCTAGCGCGGATCTAGCGCGCTTCCCTGCCAGTGCATGAGGCCACCAAACGTCTGTGATCAAGAACTCGCTTTCTCGTCTCTCAAACAGTTACTCCCTTTCAAACAGTTGCTGCCTTTTTCAGCGCGCGCTGCCTTTCAAACAGTTGCTGCTCTTGTGCCTATGCGGGTGTGTGTGTGTGTGTATGTGCACCAATGAGTGACAGTTACAATCAGCTCTTGTTTGTTAATCTTTTCTAAGTTACCTAAGTACTTGATCCTAGCGCCAAACCTAGTGCGAACCTAGCGCAACCCTGCGTTTTGCTAGCGCGACGAGGTAACATACCCACTTTAAACACCAGAATACCAAGCGGTGGCCAAGCGATTTCTGAACGTCTGGGAACATGCCTTACTTAACACATATTCCCGGTTTTTTTTTCGACTCAATTAATATATATATATATTATACGATTGTTGTTTGGGTGTACAGTGATGCAATTGGTCTCTCAATACCACAGGATCAAAACCACGCAATGCTGTGCCTTAGTGATGTAGGGAAAGCGGACAAATTTGTGACAATTTATATAAACAGTATACTCAGTACTCATTCGATACTCTGGCATCACAAGGAACCAGGTCTTGCTGCATTCTGAATTGCCATTCGTCTTTTTGGCTTGCTTTGTTGTGCCTATCCTTGGTGAATCACAAAAAAAACATAACGTCTTTGCATGTGTTTGCTGGACTCCGCGTCAAAGTGAAGACTTAAATCGAGAACATGAGAAGTTGACAGGCTTCTCGAAGCGACCATCATTGATATCAACCGTGATGTTTAAACAGATCGCATGTGGCATGTACGGAACATAGAGCTTAACCAACTTAACCGTCCTTGTCACCGGTTCCAAGAAACCGGTTCTTCACATGCGAGTGACATGCATCCACTTGGAGGGGGAAGGGGAGAGCTGACACTCCCAACCTTGATTGGGATCCCACACTGTCTCTCCAAAGTGCCCTGAATGCGGACAGACCCTTGTCTGTCCCGACCCAGGGGCTGCGTAAACGCGACTCTCCTAAAAAAGAAAACACATGGATACAATATATATATATATTACCACTTCCTGGAATTCCGCTTCTTGTTCATATATATTTATACATGACTTCTGCGTATGCCACACTTCACATCTACTGCCAACCGAATAGTATATATACTGTATATCATTATATTATATATATATGGGAGTTGATCTAAATTCCTTTATCCGGGATCCGTCATTTTCGCCAAAAAAAATTACTTTCGCCAAACTTTCGCCTTCCTGCGTTTTATCTTTCGCCGAAGTACGTTGTATTTATGTGTGCCATGTATGTTGTGTTTTGTTCACGTCAATGGCTTCTTCTTTACTGGCAAACACAAAATAGAAACTTCACTGTTTGTCAGCATGTGTCTTCTACTTAACTGTTGACACCCTGTACGTCTCTTTTGTTTCTCCTGGGTGTCAGCAAGAATCAAAATTGCAAGAATCACTGTAGTAGCCGGTCACTCAAACTTACTCATAATGGGCTGGGGGTCAGATGTGGCAGGGTGAACTTTCGCCAATCTTGAGCTGAACTTTCGCCAAACTTTCGCCTTTTGCGGGGTAGAGTTTTGTGGCAAAGCCACCCCCCAAAGCAGGAGCAGGAATAGTAGTAGTAGTAGTAGCAGTAGTAGTAGTAGGAGTAGGAGTAGGAGTAGTAGTAGTAGTAGTAGTGGTGGTAGTGGTAGTGGTAGTGGTAGTGGTAGTGGTAGTCGTAGTAGTAGTAGTAGTAGTAGTAGTAGTAGTAGTAGTAGTAGTAGT
>CAXAMN010006191.1:197565-254495 GCA_963970005.1 Durusdinium trenchii
GTAGTAGTAGTAGTAGTAGTAGTAGTAGTAGTAGTAGTAGTAGTAGTAGTCGCAGCAGCAGGTTATCTAACTTCCACAGCTCATCTAGCTTCTGAGTCACTGCCACCAGCTGTTCAGAAAGCAAATGAACATTCATACAAAAGTACATATTTAATCTTTCGCCAGATCTTTCGCCAAAAAAAAAATTACTTTCGCCAACTCGAGAAAAAACTTTCGCCAAATGAGATTTTGATATGTTCCGGGTCATCGTCATACACACTGCTGACTAGGACCTTTAGATCGACAACCATATATCATTGTTTGCGCCCATGTCCAGCGGTGGGGTCATGCCACCGTTGGTGTGTGTGCAGGACCCGAGGGGTTCATGGAAAATCTGCGTCTCACAGTCGAGTTGAAGAGTTCTTGGTACCCTAAGAATCTTTGGACCCATAGTAGGGGTTGAATTATCCATTCTACTCGGATTTGCTTAGGGTTTAGGGGATTCAGCAATAGAGAAAAAACACACATTCACCTTAAGCAAAACTAGGTCTATGTCTTGGTGGTCCTCCTTCAGGTAGTTGAAATGAACATCTTTTGATGCTTCCACCAAAAGACCAGTAGCCACGCCTTTCGAAAGACTGAAGCAGGCTGCTTCCTCTTGTTTTCATAATAAGAGTTTTGCCTCGGCAGTCACAGGAACAACCTGGGAAGGTGAACGTTTCACAAACCGCGGGGATGATGCGCTTGTGAATGTCTGGCTAATTGGGGTAGGTGCTTGCGCCGCAAGCAGATCAGGGGTGCAGGTCGCAAAGGCAACCAAAGAGTAAGCAAAGAGGAGACCAACCCCACACGAACACACGTCGTGTCCCACGCTTGAAATCTAAAACAGCAGAGGTTTTTCAGGCCATCAGGGGTGATAGTCTGTACATGTCTGTACTATCTGTACACTTTAGATTGCAAAAATGCTAACTCCACGGCAAAAAGTGCGAACTCGCCTGTGACTCGGTATACATTTGCCAGCATTTGTCATCATCATCCATCCTTAGAGCTTCTATATAGTAGAAAAAACGGCCGCTCTACATGTACAACTCAACCAATTGTCTCTGCGTCGTCCAGAAGAAACAGGTTGAAACCAGATTGTGCAACTCCTAGAGTGAAGTTTTGCAAGGGAATCAAGTGAGAAACACCAATGGATCACCACCTCTATAGCAACCCCCGCCAAGTCCATGGCATCCAGTCCTCTCCCTCTGTAAACCTGCCTGACACCTGCGTGTGCAGCACCAATGTGCAGCACCCCACCACTGGCCCAGGTCGCAACCGCCCTCGCTGCGAAGGGCTTCATGACGACTGGGTCCTCGATCTCCAGTGGCACCACTCGGTCCCCCCACAAGGAGGTCGGAACGGCCATCAGAGCATTCAAATGATCCTCAGTTTGATCTCGGCCGCGGAGAAATGTTAGGACCTGCAACTAATTCAATTGGACCTCAGGTATTCAAACTAGACCTCAAAATGTGAGGTCTACCATGAAAACCGACACAAGGAGTCGTCCGACCTCTTATTCAGGCCTCGTTTTAAAATCGACAAGGTCTTATGTCCGACCAAAGGGGAAGAAAAGAGGGGTCAGCTTGCTACCATTAATTTACCGATGTACTCTTTGGGAGGTATCCCCTCTATCAATCAACCAATCATGGATGAAACATGATGAAACAGGTCATCGAAATAGACCAATCACTGGTCAAGCATGGCAGTTGCTTGAAGGTCCGATTCTTCGAAATATCCACAGATCCACCGTACCTCAGGTTCGGTACGACTGGACCCGACAATGGCGCCTGTATGAAAGTGTCTCTACTCGCCTTGTCAAACGGTATGTGGATCCATAGGGAGACAGTGGAAATCCTTCGAATCTGAGGCCTAGGTTAGATGAGCAAGAGGTTGTGCTGGCTTAGCAACCGGGCTGCCCTGCGAAGCTCCAACAAATAAGGCATCATCCAGGCATATTTGAGCAGATTGTGATTGTACCCCAAAACGTGATTAAGAAGTATAACTCATAAATTAAAACTGACTACTGGATCAAACTCTTTGGACATATGACACCGATTGTCTTTAGACCCTATGCAAGTGGACAATGGGCACCCCACCCTGCAATAGCAGCTTGTTGGGAATGAAAAAACACGAAACCAGTCACTAATGGAGATTCATAGCTTGATTCAAAATCATTGACCCTGTAGCACGCATCAAATCGACCCATCAGGGACCGTTCCAGAAGCAACCACCTACTCCGCAACTTCCTTGCAAAGCCATCAGTATTTCTTATCCCGAATCCTGAATCTGACCCCCATCCAATTCCTCTGGATCATGAGGGCCCGCACAGGCGCATCTGGCGCGCTCTTTTTGGGCTTCTGGCATTGGCACATGAATCGTGCGCCACTCAGGTTCGCTCTCTGTGTGGATTCCGCGCTCGGATTCCGAAGGTGTCCGCAATACTTCCGATACGCATACGCCATTCCGGTCGCTCCTTCTTCTCGGGGACTTCCTCTCCATCCACCGGAGGTTCGCCGTAGTCCTCCTCTTCCTGGCTGGAGACTTTCTTCTAGTGTCTGCTCCAATGCTTTGACTGGAATTAAAAGTTCACAAGGTTTTCTTTGCCTCGGAAAATCCCTCCACTTCCCAGTCAGTGCACGATTCAGATTTGACGTATTGCGCTCGGTTTCACAGGTACCGGCGCCAGGGAGGAAATCTCATGTTCAAAGCAGTCCTATGATGCCAGTGTTATGGCGCCCGAACCACCCTGAGTCTGAGTGACCTCTATTTTGGAGCACCAAGTGCACCCAAAACACGGGTCAAATGGCTTGGTCTGGTACACATACCCTAGGGCCCTATAGGTATCCAAGTACCTTCTCAGAAGGTGATGTGTTCGACACTGTTCTGTGGGTGCCAGGATCATGTCCAGTCGTACCGAACCTGAACCTGTATAGGGATAGCAACTGCAACTCATGATCTTTGGGAGTTGATCGATCCCTCTCCAAGTCTGTCGTCCGAGGGCGCGCCATGTCGCGCGCACGCACGTCTCGCGCGCGCAAGGAAAGGAGGCTCTCAAAGGAGGCGACCTTTGTCTTTTGCATGCATGATGCTGCTTCACCTGCTTCCTGGTGGTCCTTAAGTCGAACACCTTCCGGGAAGGTTGTTGGAGTTGCTCCAGCCTGGTTGAAACATCTTTTTTCACAATTACACCAAACAAGGCAACAGGCAAAACTAATAATGAATCCAGTCTATGCATTCTCATCTTCTTCATGACAGGTCTCAGCTGCCTCGAAGACAGGTTTGCAACATGGTTTTCTTGAACACACTCAGTGTCATATGTCGTACATATAGTCCTCAGTGTCACAAAGAACCATGTCATCGATCCGGTTTGATCATCTAGGAACCCCCCAAGCCGACGAACCGCTTGGGCGCATCGAGCTCGGGATGACCCGAGCTGCACCAGTAACACCCGCCGCGCTTTGGACCGTGAAACGGCCTTCCGAGCGAGGGTACGGCAGGTGAATTCCGAGGTGAGGACCCGAACCCCCACGAAATGGCCGCCATGTCATGGATGCAAATTACCAGACACTCCTTGTATGGTTTAATTACCAACATTGGGGTAGTTTGAGGGGTCAATGCAGGCATATATGACAGACATGGAGTGTTTGGGATTCATCTTGCAAAAGAACAGCTATAACAGCATGTATCATGTTCCGATGAATTTGAGAATTATTGAGAAGAACTATATATAGGTTTCTGACGATGGGAAAGGACACTTGTGCACCTCCAACACCATCCCTGCCCAGCCTCCTCCAAGTGTTCCTTCCCCCTTTCTCGCCATCGTTGCTTCTCCTCCACAAACGTATGTGCTCCATCGTGTCAGTGTGTCAGAAACAAGCAAACATCCATCGCATCCAACTGGTGAAAAGGTGAGCAATGAGTAGCCACCCGGGCTGTCAAGGCTGGAATCGAGAAAACACCCCAGCGGCTGTCAAGGCTGTCAACCAAAATGAAAGCAACGAAGATCAAAGAAGCCCCGGGATGGACCCTAAGACTTGTTCAGCCCAATATCTCAAACTCAAATGAAACGTGCAAGGATAAAAAACAAATGACGTGGCCCGAAACACCTAGAAACAGATCTTCTGGCCCTTCTGACTTTGGAAGTTCGGCATGATTTTGGAGTTTGCAAGGCCAATACTAGGCTTAATTGGACTTGCTTAAGGAACCAGGTACAATAAAACTTGCTTTGGAAGGGCCAGAAGGGGATTTACCCAAAGGGATCATAAAACATCACCAACCAGGTATGGGCAATTGAGCTACAAGGCTACAAGGGCAAGCTCTGTTCTTTTTCCACCATTTGCGCCAAAGGTTCCAAGGTTTCCTGGTGTCGCGTCTGCGCCGTCGCGTCTGCGCCGTCGCGTCTGCGCTCCCACGCGCCGTCTGTGTTCTGATGTTTGCTTCCCGTGTCGGTCCTCATCGTAGTACATCTGTGACGGACCATCCGGCAGATTCACCTTGTGCACCTGGGAGTCGGAAAAGCGATGCCACTGTGGAGCTGTGTGGACCAAGCTAGACCGAGCGCAGAGTTTCTAGACCGAGGAAAAGCGATGCCCTGTTCGTAGCTTCTAGCTATAGTACTAAGTAGTAATGGCCTACTACCGATGGCCTCCAACCTGGTAGCTTCTAGCTAGGAAAAAGACCTAACATGTTTTTTGGGAATCAGCCATCCCTGCGGATTCGCTGCGGACTCCCGACGAAAGCTGCGGACTCCCATGGATTTTGTTGGTGAACAGCGTGGCTCTACCACGATCGCTGTTCACCGACCGCTTTCTTCGGGCTCCGGGCAATGCCCGAAGAGGTACAGGCGGGGGTGTCATCGGCCTCCTTCTTGCGTCCAAAGAGTCCTCGTTCGACGGGACCGGTCGCGCGGACGAAGAGGAGCGGCCAACAAGACTTAAAAAGAGACATGGGATTCATGGGTGAAGCTCCATATATAGGAATGATGGTTTTAATTGAATCATTTCGAGATGTGGGCAACAAACATGTTTGCCCAGCCAGGACTTGCAATTTTGGTACATCACCAAATGATCATGTTTAAATCTTCAAGGGTTCGGGTCGAGTCTTGTTATTTTCAGTCATCGGTGTTACATCATCTTATACTGTACACTCATTTGGGACACTGATTTCAATCTCCAGAAGGCGTCTCCCTCCAGGGGGATCTACCTCCATCCAGGGGATTTGGTGCGCTGCTTGAGATGCGATGCGGCGCTTGTTGAGGTGCGCTGCTTGGGATGCGGAACGCTGGACATCAAGCGGGGATCAGAATGGCTCAGCTCTTCTGGATCAAGAATGATCAACACATGTGACACATCGCAGGTGACCAACATGCACCAAAAAACAGCATGTAGGCAATCATGGCACCCCGGCTGATGCAGCTGATGACCGATCAGACAGAGGGTGCTCAGCATGTTCGCTGGGGAAGGCATCTCTATCATATCAAAGATCGACAGGTCTTAGCCTTGTCCCCTGTACAACTCAAGTCTAATGCGCCCAAGTCTCGTCCAAACATGTCCTGCGGCCGAATTGATGTTCAAACTCTACGAAGCTGCGAAGCTGCTGCAGCTTGAGCTGTAAAAACGGTACCCATGGCTGCATGTCTTGCATGGAAGTAACACATCACTCACCTCAAAAACAAGAAAATCATCAACCCATTTCCTAGACCAAGCAAATGTGAGATAGACTAAATATGACTAAATCGATCAACATCGTCTCTTGTGGTCAACACACTATGAGTAAGCCGGAAAACTTCCAGCACCAAACCTAGATTGGCTTCCTTAGCCGGATCTGGAGCAGGAAATTCGTACATGATCTTCGTATCTCTCTCGAAATCTCTCGAAGAATTCCAAACGTCCAGGACGTTCATTTCCGTCCTTTCTTTCTGGTGAGTATACAGTTGTTACTTTCATGGAATGAAATCAAACAAACATAAACAATGTGCCAACCTCGGTAGTCAAACTATGACCATGACCCTGAAAATTGCCCTCGGTTCTCCGTCCCTTTTGCGTTGAAAGCGAATGTGAAGCATCGCGAAGCCGGAAGACAGCAATAAGTTTGGCGACACAAAGCGCCTCTTGTGCAATGGAATTCTGAGGAGTAGGACCTAATGCCCCAGCATCAACGGTTCTTCTCGATGCTGTTTCAAGCTGTTTCTATCGGCGTGAGCAAAACGATGAGGTTTGCAATCTTGCGTAAGGTCCCCCCCTTCCTGGGTGTTTCCCTGGTCTAAAACTGCCAATGTCTTAGCACTTGAAACACTCAGCTCCAGCCCTCAGCTCCGGCCCTCGGCTCCTGCAAGCGGAGATGACCACCCAAGACACCACATCCACAGGAATTTGGTGTTCATGTCGGCCCATCACGGCCCTGAACCCCCCCCTAAGAGATGGGTGTGGAATGATGAACTCCGGGTTCGAGTCCTCAGGTCCTCTCGCCCCCTTCGTCATGGTCTCCCGACCAGTCTCGACCGGGCCTGTGAGATCAGCCACAGTGACACGAGGAAACCCCAAAGATGTACGGATGTACCGTACAGGGGGAAGTCATCCTAGCTGGCCCCACTATCCCTGGCCGATAAAAGCGCATCCACATGTCCTAAATGAATACCACGCAAATATGGTGTTTCAGCATGTTTCATCTACACCCACTTCTACACCCCAAACACTCCATGTATTGCCAGTCCAATGAAGTGTTTGGGCACTGTTTGCCCTCTCTCTCTCTCTCTAACATGGTTTCTTTTTTGGACATCCACTCAATTCCACCTGGACCATGTCCCAAGGTTCATATGGTCAAATATTGGACTCGCACCAAAACACCTCTGCGGGTAGGCCTGGATCACATGATATGCTTGAGGCAAAACATGGTATGCACACATTCCAACGAATGGACCATGAATAAATTTACTCCTGGAGTCTTTGACAAGAGACTCCAAGCTGCCTTTGAAATGCATGACCTGGGCCACGAAACCATGGTCAACTCTTATGTAGTTCCCCTCTCGAAAACTCGAGAACCTGGTCCGCTTGTCCGCCTATGACAATCAAGTGTTTCGTGTGACAATCAAGTGTTTCCTTTTGTATGACAATCAAGTGTTTCCATACCAGTAGTAGCTTCCTTATGCTTCTTTACCATGTCCCACCATGTTGGGGGATCTCTTCGTTCGATGCCTCCGTGTCGTTCGATGCGTGGGACGCGGGAACGGACTGGCACGGTGGGTTCGCCACACATAGGTGCGTTGGGATTGGCGGCTCCAGGAGCCGGAAAAAGGCCATATAAAAACATGCTAAAAACATCGTTTCCCACAGATGTCTGGGGATTCAACCCAGTTCGGGTCAACAAAAACAACACGTTGGACATCCCTATAGAAAAGTCGTGGATACTAATCCTGCCGTCCTCAAAAGGGGTGCCCATCCGGTCAGACTGCCCCTTTTCAACGCCCCGTGACATCACTGCTCCGCGGCGAAGAAGAAAGGCCGTTGGACCGAGGGGGCTCCACCCCACTCGGTTCGGACGACCGGACGAATCCGAGCGGCTTTGAATTGAAAATTGGCAGCTTCCTTGCAGCTTGTGGGGTCCTTTTAAGTAAGCATGGTATATTCCAAAATACAGAATCAGGAAGTGGAAGTGGAGTCAGTGAAAACCCCCTCTTTCATCTTTGGATTTCATGGTCATCCAACATGGGGCCATGTTCTACTTCCATGATTGTTCCAGGGAGTGTGCGTCTTGAGATTTCAAATGTTTTTGTTCATCAAGGAAAGCTGTTTCTGGAAACAGCTTAGACTGGATCCGCTTGGCAACTGGCTTCTGACACCCTCCATCTTTGGATGCTCGACGAAGAGTCCCTCTCACTTTGAATTGAATTCATTTCGGCCTCGAATTCACCTTCCCTAGGGCTCCAACCATATCCTCAGAAGGTGGTTAGAACCCCCTGGCACCCACCCCAACCACCGAACCTCAGGAGGCGGTTGGAGCCCTAGGGCTTATTGGTTCTGGTCTATCGACAGCCATTGGTTCTGGTATCTTCGTCGCTTCAGCGTCCCATCTTAGCGTCCCATCGCATCAACGTCCTTCAGGGTCTCTCGCAGACCGGTGGGTAGGGCTTAAGTTCCACATTCAAAACTCACGACGCGCACACACACACACATCACACACACACACACATTTGATGAGTCATCTGAGTCATACTACTGAGTAGCCCACCCGCGCACCCAAAGAAAGGACCAGCAGAAATGGACTGGAAGACCATACGGCGGGAGACTGGCACCATAACCGAGGACCGTTAACCTATCTGGTGTCGTGTCTGACCTACCTGGCTGCATGGGTCACGACCCATCGCCATACGAGAAAGCCATCCAGATGGAAATCCAAATGGTGGTCGTTTCCGTACTTATTTGATGTGGATTTGCGTCCCACCTGCTGTTTTTAGGGCGTTCCGTTGAAGGGTGCCCTCTTCCATCACTAGTCGTCATCACGAAGACGAGGCAGTTTCGCACGCAAAGCAACCATGGCAACGGAACATCTAGAGACTTCGTGAGGACTGAGAGGCAACAGCTTCACCCAAAACACCCTCTGAGCTGACTGAAATATCCTGACATTGGGCAAACACAATCTATGGAATGCAAGTGATACCCTGTTTTGGTCTTGTGGGGAAACCCATCCCGAACAGAACAAAAACAAAACACACAACAGGTTATTCGGTCCCTCTGCTGTGCTTTGTCAGGTTCTGTGTTAGATTCGTAGGCAGGTAAATGCTCCATACATCCACTCTGCTTTTCAGCAAGCGCGATTGTCTGCATGTGGAGCTGTTCCATCATTGATATCCAGATCCCCCTACACTGGCAGAGGCATAGTGAGCATCTCTGTTGCTTTCGAGTGATTCTAGTGGATCTCCTTCAGGTCCAAAAGCGAAGCCCACCCGAAGATGAAGGGTGTTCGTTCTCACTCCGCGCTTTCAAGGCACTTGCGACATCATGGCAAGGCTTTGCCAGTGCCTTTAAAGTTAAACCATATCCTGGAGTACTCCCTTGCAGATCAACATGGAACCCCAAAACCACTGAACTGGGTTGGTATTCGGAATATGGTCGAACTCCTTCGAAAGAAGATCGAATACAGTTCTTCCCCGTACTGCTCTTAGTCGCCTCCAATGTTAGTTGGTCCTAACAAGGTCACCTAGGAAGGTCAAACATGGAAGGTCAAACATCGAGTATACCGATTCTGTGATGCCGTTGCTCCTTTTGCATCAAGATCCTTTGTTTCCTCTTTGGGTAAGGGCCTTGCTGCGAAAACGTTGTCCTCTTCGCACTCGTTGTCTTGAAGAACAACAGCCACTTCGTGAAGCGGCAAGCTCTTCTGGGGGATGTGGCCTATCTATTCCAAAACACTCCATGTATGGCATATGGGGCCCCATAACCTACATTGGGCAATGGAAACAGGGTCGATGTTTACGTATGTAAATGTGTAAACATGTGTAAACAAGTCAATAATATGTCAATCCCATGGGGTCCAAATGGGATTGCTATGAGGCCCCCCGTTCACTATGTCTGGTGCTGCTTTCGTGGGCTTTTGGATGTGAAGCGGAGCGCCTTTGCGCCGTACGCCGTACGCCATCTTGGAAATCACTCCAGGATCACTACAAGCTCAGGGGAATGAGTAGGGCATGCCCAGTTCTGGGATCGCCTTCCTCCCTGACAAAACTGATGTGAACGACCTGGAAGTCCAACTTCTTAGACGCTGCAACCTGTCTGCGACGATTGCAAGGACCACGTACGCACCACCTTCTTTTAAGGGGAAGGCGTGGTATGCCACGGCGTCCACCAAGCGCTTGACAGGTGGGAGCTCCACCAAGCACTTGACTGTTTGGAACCCTTCACGAAGAATACTTCATGGGTCGTTTGGTTGCCACTTCAACTTCAGCTTTAAAAAAATAGTCAGTGCTGTGGTCGCTTTCGTGGCAGCGAACAGCAAGTTCTGAAGCCACACAGTTCTATACAACAAACAAATATTGCATTGATCATGACATATTTAACTTGACGTGAGTGGACGCAGGACGGACGCAAAACCAAGCAACTTACTTGTGGCAACTGGAGGAAATTTATTGCACTGCACCAGGCACCAGGTAAATTTTATTCAAATATACTTATTGAATAGTCATTGTATGTCGTCGTGCTTACAATTTCCAGGACAAAACTTGATGAACTTGGCATTCCTGAAAACTACGGAGTGACATTGCATCTTTGTTCCAACTGATACACTCCACAGTACACAGATTCTCACGCTGGATCAACGGACTCCGTCCTCAGCTCGTTCACTCTGCCAAAGGCAGCGGGTTGTGTCACTGGCTCACCACATGCGCACGCGTTCGATCCGCCATCGTGCACATGGGGCGAACTCCACGCCAGCTCGTGCAGCGACTCGCGATGGTGTTCGGCTCGAAAGGGGTGATCTGGAACGTAGACACTCCCCAACACATGACTGAAAAACGCCGTGGAATTGGAATAGTTTTTATTTCTTATGTACATCACCTCAATGAAGGTTCAATGAAGGTAGTGCCACGGTCAAGTCTCTCAACTGATCAAACGAAGAAAACATGAAGCAATCAAACCTGATCTTCACCAAAAGCACTTTAGGTCCGCAGTGACCGTCTCACCCCACCAAACCCCCCTAGGACCGAAACCGTTCGTCCGGTGGTTGGAAGGACACCCCGGTCATCAGCGAATGACCGAGGCTCTTTATAGACACCTCGACTGGTGTCGGTCCTGGTAGAGTGCATGTTCTTCCTCGAAAGCACCGCCAGCACCGCATCGATCCGAACACCGCCGGTGCCGCGCTGTGTTGCGACCGCGCTGTGTCACCGGACTGCGGCTCGATGCTCTGGGCTCCAGGGCTGGTCTTTTCATGTGGAATTGGCAAAGTCACCATCTTTCGAGGTCCACCAAAGGTTGAAGAACCCGAACTAGACTATCCCAGTTGGGTACCCCAGGTAGTTCCGGGTCCGTTCAGGTCACTGGCTACTGGCTACCTTTCTTGGACTTCGACTTCCACCCTTTGACTCCAAGTTCGGTCTGCTTCGCTCCCGAGTGGAACATGGACACGGCTCCTGCTCTTCCGGGCTCAGGAGAACTCCATGGACACAGATGATTTTCCCAAACGGGCTCCAGTCCACCAGTCATACCTTCGAAGGTATTGGACCCTCCTACCCACCTCACCTTCGAAACGAAGCTCCAACTGGAGCCCAAACGGGCTTGTCATTTGGTCGTGTGGTCCTACCGGCTACAAATGCCGGTAGCAAAGTGGAGGGGTCGGGCTCACATGGGACCTATCCGAGAAGGTCCACCTGGAACCCCAAACAACTAGAAACAAATGGTTGTTCCAATATGGCAATTAAAATCCTTTACATAGGAAATGGTTGTTTGGGGAAACATCCATTTCTTTCTGGTTGTTTGGGGTTCCAGGCAGGTGTACCTCCGTTTCATGGCTTTCTGCCATACACGCCCGTTCGGCATCCAGTCATACCTTCTCAGGTACGGTGATCTCTTCGACACTGTTTACGTATATAGGCAGGTACGATTTGGTCGGGACCAGTGTCGAACCTGAGGTTCGGCACGACAACGGATTCCTATAGGGATGGAGTGTCCTGCACCCCAAGCCGCCGGGCCACGAGCGACTCGTGCCACGAGGTCAAACGAAATCCTGGACGGACTTCAACGTGCGCGTGCACGTGCCACTGGAGTGCATCGGCAATAGGGTCCACCATTCCGTCTTGAAGGAAAAAGAATCCGGACCCGGACCAGGAGTCACACATTTTCTTGAGTGCATCGTGGGCACGGACTGGGATCAACATCGAAACGATTTCCAAATGATTTGTGTTTCCGAACTCTTGAGTTGCGCTCATCTTCGACTTGGGGGAACCCCTAGAAGGTTTTCAGACTATTTTCCTTACATATTCCAAAGGGTCTTCAGAAGATGGCCCTACTTCAATACACACCCATATGGAAGGGCTGGCTAGGTCCTTTCAATCTTGGTTGATCCTGGTTTTCGACTCGGGTTCAGGTGATGAGCTCTGGTTATGGCGGTCCACTGCCGACGGCGAGCTGATTCTTGAAATCCTGCTCCTGCTCCGCGCGCGTGCGGCGCCTCTTTCGCGTGTTGAAACGCGTGAAAACAACGAAACGCCCTCAGATCCCACGAAAATATGAGTATGATAGTAATGCCAGGAGCTACCAGTAGCTTCTTGCCCCTAGTAGTAATGCCATAATGCCCGTGTTACTAGTAGCGTCCTTGCTACTACTAGCGACGCCCTTGTTGCTAGTAGTGATGCCCTTGTTACTAGGTGATGTGAGGGACCAAAAATGGGCAGTGCCAAACAGTTCGAGCGGCAGATAGTGCCAGGGATGTTTCATCTGCGCGACTGGGAGGGGAAAAAGGGACAGCGAAGTTCACGCGCGAGACCACCGGGACTCCAAGCTGTGTTTTAATGATTTTACATGATTTTACTGAATCTGGCTCGAGAATGGTTGGAGTCAAGGGGGTCTCACTGCCGGGGTAGGGCCAAACATGGTCAAACAAGAAGCATCACTAACAAATCTGGCTCCGAAAACCACAATCCAAGCTGCAAATAGTGAGGCTTTTCCACTTGCATTCTTGAGGAGGAAGGGTCCAAGATCACATGTCTTCCATGTCGAAACAGAAACGGCCACACCCCAGCATGTCCACCACTGGCACCCAGTGGATGCCCAGCCACGCCCCTTGGGCACCAAACGGTTCACCGGTTCAAAGGGTCACGTAACTCCTCGGTCACGACGGGAGAGACGGCGCCAGGTGCGGCGGGCGGCGCGACTTTAAAGCCGTCTGGGTGCCGAAGAGGGCAAAGACGGTCAAGCATCGAAGGGTCTAACTACAAAACTCGCCCCAGGAGTCACAAAGGGGTGGTGTTTAGTCCTTAAGTGAGTGGAGTAGCTGGGCACCCCTAACCTCCATGGATCGCACCCCGACATGTGACTGCTGGGCCCCAGGTTTAGTTGTCAGAACTCTGGAGTTTTTCGACCCACCATGGACCCAGGCCTCACGGCAATTTGGGTACTTCCAATGCAGGATAGCCGCCAAGCTGTCTGGAAAAAACAACACACGCAGCTGCGGCAAGCGCGTTGCGCTGTCTGGGGACGAGCAAAACAAACACACTCTAGAGACTCTAGGGCTCCCCCATATCCTCAGGTACACCCTGGCACCCATCACCACCTTCGAAAGGACCTTGGAGCGGGAGACACTTCATGTTGGATCCTCAGAGTATACAAGAGTCAACTACTCCCAGCATCTTCAACCTGTAGAAGCACCACAAATCGATGCAACTGCACGTGGGCATGCCATGTTCCGTTTTGCCAGAACTCCAGAACTCCAGTGTCAGTGTTCTTAAAAAAACCCGGAATTCCACATGTGGTGAACCCCAGCGGTGCCACAAAATCTCAATCTCATCGCGCATCCCAGGCCACCCTCCGCCCTCGCTCGACTCCGCTCGACTCCGCGCTCCGGAGAGCGCTCCTGCGGAGTCGGGTCGGAGCAGGGCCCCTATTGTGAGGAGCGACACCGAGAGAGGTGGAACAGACCTTAACGCCTCTCCCATAGGTACTACAGGGTCCCAGTTCAGGTCTCTCAACCTCTCAACCGGGCAGTTCTTTTCCGCGTCCAGTTGCAAAGGCATTGCCATGGAGAGGAAACGCATGATGTGATGGTGCCCACAGGCCTCACGCATGACGGCGGGAGAGAGATGCTCGTGAAATCTCAGAAAACTCTGTGTTTTTGTTGGGGCGGTGGAAAAGAAATGCACTCATTCGAGAAAACTTCCAGCTTCCGCGGTTATGTCAAAAATATATCTCCAAACACCTTGCAAACAAAGAGAACTGGCTGGCCGCTGGACTCTTCTCTCTTGTTCTCCCGCACAAGTTGTTGCACACGTGCACCCATGCACCAAGAATTCGACCAAAGAATCGAGACGGGTCCTGCCACGTCAAGCCCTGCCACGCCCGTCGCCACGTCGCCTCCGCCACGTCCACAGCACTGTAGCCATCGCTGCCATCCTGCACGTCGCTCCAACACAAAAATCTACCCAGTGCATCCCAAGCAATCCACTGTATAAGTTCGTTCGGTCTATGGTTTTAGTCGAATTGGAACCACTGGTTACCAGCTATATACTGGATTCCCTGGGATAGACTTCCTGAAATCATCCAGGACCCACTGGAGTTGGGTGGTAGACATGGACACCTGACATCTAAGGGGCTATCAATCAATAAAAGCCGCTCAGGGGTCGATGGGCCAAGGTGGATGGCCCCGGAAGGATCAATTCTTTCTCCGCACAGTTCAACAGGTGGCGTTCCCTCCACGAAACTATAATTTTTTCAAGGACCTTGGTCATTGGTATGCATCTATAGTTTCTTGAGATTCATAGTACTTTTTGCGAAGACATTGAAACTGCCCAAACACCGCCCAAAAGGAGATCTCCACCTCCACCTTGCTTTTTCACCGAGGAAGTAGACCTCTCATTCGGCCACCGACGAGCTCGTTCACCTGGTCTGATCGTCGTCCCCCACCAACTCCCTGGGGATACGGAGCCCTAACGGCCTGGAAAATATGGTTACTCTCAGTGTTCCTCTCACATGGAAGTGGACGGCACCTGGCACCTGGACAAAACTACACTGTTTCTCCATGTTCCACACACCAAACAGGGTTTTGCACTCGAAATGAGTCACCGTTGGAGGGTCACCCACGTTCCACGTTCGCTCCTTCCACGTGGAACCACGTGGATCGGATCCCAAGGCGAAGCAACCCTAGGGCTCTTCACCACGTGGACGGAGGTAGGCCAGGAGCCCCACTATAGGGGTCCAGGGGTTTTCTTCAAACCACGAGCAACCTGGGATGACCTGGCACTGCTCTGGGACCGAGCGAAGCACGCTGGGCGTCCATCTCAGTCACAAACGCTACCGCTCAACTGCTCTTGTGCTTTCGAACCAATCGCTACAGGGAGCCAAACGGATGAAGAGGGGATGCCTGGCAGTTCCGGTCCAGCAACGATCGGTCCGTTGGAAGCCATGATGGTCTGCTCCATTGGTTGCTTCCACCCGATGCATATGCCCTCCCGCCTCCCAACAATCTATTGAACTACATACTATAGCAAACCACCCTGGAAAAAGAACATCTCACCCTGGTCTTCCTCTCGTTGCTGAACACAGTCAGTATATAGTTCTTCAATATCTGATCTTCTCTGGACTGGATATACAGATGGTCTATTCCAAAGTTTCCTTCATTTTCCTTACATCAGTGGATCACTCAATGCCGCCCCAGTGTTGAGGCTCGATTCCGGATTCGGCCTCCGGATCCGCCCCAGCATGGAAGAGCAATTGCACCATCCTGGGGTAGGGGCTTGCGGGCTTTGCCCAAGTGAAATTCGTGAAACAAATGAATTTCACAGGAAATCCAAGAATCTCAGTACGGGAAATCCATATATACATAACAAGTTCGATCGCTCTACTCCTACTAAATGGCTCAGAAACACTTAGTACTTGGCCGATGGAAAAACACTTCTTAGGTCCTATATAGGTGCTGAAAAGAAAAGACTAGCAATACCTCACATGCCCTGACGATGTATTTATTTCAATAACAACCCTTTCGCCTTGGTGCTGGTACTTATCTCCTTTGGATCGTCTCTAGTTGGAAGGCCACCAGTTCGCAAACCAGCTGCGATGAGAAGACAGGTTCATGGAGTGCCAGAGGTGCACCGTCCACCCGAAAAAGGGTCAAAACCGGGGGGGGTACCCTAGTTGCCCACCTCAACATGAACAGAATAGACTAGGTTTGGGTCCCCTCACACTTGTTTGGATATCTACCTGAGGAGCATATCACGTACTCCATGGCTCACTCCCATGGAACGGAGGTTCGCCACATCATGGGCAATCGGTTTGCGGATAGGTTCGCCAAGGCACATGCTTTGGAGGCAACAAGTATCCATCCTCATGACGAAACTCTGGTCAAGAAATCCATAGTGCAGCGCCAGGATTGGCTCACGAATCTTAACATCCAAGTGGCAATACTGCAGAAGCATGATCAGGATGCCAAAAATGAGGCGAGAATGGAAGCTGAAGCGGATTCCGAGAACGTTTTCTCCCTCTTTCCTCACTGGGAATGGGACCCCAATCCTGGTGAGTTTGCTTGGAGAGCGGAAGAGTCCTTGCTTTCACTTCCATTGCATGAGAAGTGGGCTGAACGAGCTCCGAGCTGGCGAGTGTTAGGAGAATTTTTTGATCGTCTTCAGTGGAAAGTTCATCATGATGCAGTTACTTCCTATGTTGAGCTTGCGGTGTTATTCTATTTGAAGGGTTTTCGTTTGCCTGAACATGATCCTGATCAACATACTTTTCGTGACTTGACAGGTGAAATACGGCAATTTGCTGCACACGCGAGATCCCTCTCGGATAAAGTTCTTCCAGGTGTTCACAACAGACACCGCAACAAGAGCATCGGTAAGTCGCTACCAAATGGCACCATCGATGGTGCAGAGGTTCTTTTCTGCAGGGAAGAGAAGGTCCGCTTTGCTCGGATTTTGTCTGGTGTGTCGACAGCGAAGCTAGCTGCTTGGGAGTTCACGCTTGGCAGTGCGGAGTCGTAATTAGTTTCCTCATGTGGACCTCTCACATGTGTTTGGGTGCGTGGCAGAATGCCATGTAAACCAGTCGTGACCGCATCGACGCGTCGGGAAGAACAGAATAGACTAGGTCAAACGACATCAAACGACCACGGTCAACGCCGGTTTTGACCCACCCATATAAGTGGCTGGACTTGCTGGGCTAGGAAGACCCAGCAAAATGATGCAACATGTATATAATGAGAGTTGTCCCTCCCAGACGATCCATGGTGAGCAAATATCGCCTACATTTGAAGTTGCTTTAGGTGGTGCATGTAGGTCATTGCATGTGGGTCGGTCACTATGTAAACGCCGCCATTTCACCATGGATCCTCTGGGCGGCTTGCTTTAGAAAACTTTAGAATACTCTGAAGGTCTGCCCACCTTGACAAAAGCACTGAGCTTTCTGAGGTGCTCTCGTTGTACAAGTCAAGGTGAATGCTACGCTGCAACACATGACTCGAATATGTATGGTACCTTCTCATCTTGTGAAACCCTTGCAAACAACGCATCTCTTTCAGGAAAACACAGCTATGCTCCACGCAGAACCATCCTCCATAAGCTCAACCCAGCTCACGGAAAATGCCTTTGTCCCATCCCAACTGGCTCACCATTTGGTGCAAAGAATCTCCAAATTCCCCGCGTAGCATGCAATCTCCAAAGGGCTTGCGAGGGTCACCTGGTGCGAGGGTCGCGCGGAAGGCGAATCCTCGAAAGGTCGTCTTCTTCGTGGGAACTCTCAAAATCATCATCGTGGGGGCTTGCCCACCCCAAAGTCATTCGAACTAATCATCGTCTTCCCACTTAGAGGTTTAATGAGACAAGTAAACAATATATTTGCAAGCATCAACCATGCAGAAATTGGATAACGTGAGCTGGTTTTGCTTCTGATTGCCAATTGTTCGCAGCTTAGCATGAACAATCCCGCCTGCACAACAAAGGAAAAGCGGTCCATCATGGTCCCAGCACCAGCAAAGGCTTCAAGATGTCTAGCGATATGATATGAGCATACCCTATGGATCCACATACCGACTGACAGGGTGATTGGAGGCACTTTTATGTAGGCGCCAGGAGGGTCCAAGTACATTCTGAGAAGGTATGTATGTAGATCCTTAGGGATACGGGATAAGTATGAGCCGTTACACTTTGGTTTTGGAGCACATGAATCAAGACAAATCCAACATGACCCGACAGGACAGAAGAGCATCGGAAGAGCATGGGCATATCTTTGGGCATAGACATCAGAAGCTTCCCATGTCTGCGCCCCAATGAGCGACCCCAAAATACCCTACCCACGCACTTCCTACCAATTTTCGACCTAATCGGTCGACCCCCCACTGTCGACCCCGTATGTACACCGGAATACATACCCGGAGCGCGGGCGTATGCGTTTGGGACGGTACCGGTGGCGGCACCCGCTTCATTCGACACGCTTCGGTGCCTGAATAATCTCAAACTCGCCCTTCGCATCCTGATCACGCGTTCGATGTTCGCGGAAGAAAGAACGAGCGATCTGCTGCTGTGAAGTTTGTGTTCTTTCGATGGAAGACACGGCGAAACCGGAACGGAGCAATCTGCTTCAGTGGCCCTGAAAGAAAGGAACTGCTTCAGGATTCAGGAGTTTGTTGAATTTTGATTTTGGTCTTACATATAAATGAGTGGTTCCTTTTTCTTAAGGTTGTGAACTTCTGAACCAAAAGGCCGACTTAATTGGTGGATTTTGCTGATTGCTATGGGTTTTTGCGCCGCAGATTTGCTCTGGAAATCGCCCACGAATCTCCACTCATGAGACAGGAGCCCGCTGGTGGAATCGACGTTGGCCTTTTTGGGGTGTCTCACCCTGAACGAAAGAAGACGGGATCCAGTCGTACCATGTCGTACCTTCTCAGAAGGTACTTGGACCCTCAAAACCTGCATAAGAGTGTCTCCAATCACCTTCTGAGAAGGTACTTGGATCCCAAGGGCCCTAGGGTATCTAGCAAATCAACTCAGAGAGGAAGATGGTCGCCCGGAGCTTGCTCCAATGCCAGGATATGCCAGGTATGTCATGTCGTGCGGATCCTCAGACCTTCTAGCACTGCGCGTCCACCGCACGTCGGACGCCCAACGTCCCTCGCCGACCGTCGGACGCCTGGCCGGGCCCGAAACGGTGCCGAAGCGGAAGCGTCCCGACAAAGGAAAGCGAGGAAACGTGATCGTTTCTTGAGGTCCACTGAGTGGAACATTATCATATATTGAATTGTTTCTATGATTCCACCTGTTCTACCACTCAGTGGGAAGACCCATCCATCATCCACCGAAAACCAGAACGGTGACCTGCAGGTGATCCACTTTTCGTGGGGAGCTCCTAACTTTCGACGAAAGGTGAATCGTCTTATGAGCTATGGTCTTTGGGTATAGCTGTTAAAGCCTCCTCAAACAGGATTGAAATGCGAAATCCTGTTTGGATCCTGTTTTGAGGAGCCCCAGGGAGACTTAAGTTGAGAATCCTGTTTTTCATCCCTGTTTTGGATCCTTAAATCCTGTCAGCTTATGTTTTGGAGCCTCAGGGAGTGAACCTCTCTCTTCATCCTCATCCAGCCCAGGCTCCGAGTAGAAGGACCACGCGGAGTTCGTCGGGGAGGTGGCGATGCTATCCTCCTCCGCCTGGAACCAACGAAAAGGCGTCGGAGAGAGGAGTGTGATGAAGCAAAGGAATAAGTACTTACGCCGTACGGGCTCCAGTTGTACCTTTGTTTCGGAGGTGTTGGACTGGATCTCTTAGGGATGATGATCCGAAAATCAGTTAAATGCCAGTAACAAATTAAAGACGTGTTCCAGGGCTTTTTGAAGGTGGTATCCTAGATACCCCGAAAAACCTCTAAGGAGCCAGAATGAGACACCCCAAAACCGGGCGGACTCTGCGCATTATATTTGTTTATGGTTCTGGCCCGGCGAGTTCCGACTTGCTCCGAATCTCCAGTCTTGCGGAGCTTCGCTTCGCTGGGTTTGAGTTCAAGGAGAGGCTTCGCTTGACAAAGGATTGAAACCACTCATCACCCTTTTCAGTGGAATGTCAACACGACAAGACAGGGATCGGATGTTGTCATTTATATCATTGTGATTTGAGGAACTCTGCAGTTTTAGCGTCCCTGGATCCAATCAAACAAATCGAATCCTCTGTCCCTCCCCACCAGTCCCTCACCACACACGAACGAAAAATCACGTTGGAGACCGGGGCCTTCTTGAGGTTCAAGTCGAAACGTACACCTCGAACGCGCTCGACGTCTCGCCGTCCGGTTGGAGACCTTCTCTTCGGACGTCGGAACCCGAAGGTGGAGGGTACTTTGGAGCCATGCGTCGACCTAGCTGGTCAGTCGGCCTACCTTCCGGTGACCTTTTTCGGTCGAATGGAGCAAAAGTGGAGAAAGCCGAGGCGTGGACGAAAAAAACGCAGAACTTAGTCCTTTCACCGTCAACTCAAGTCCTTTCACCGTGGCAGTGATATTGACTCACGATCAAGTAAATAAGGTGGAGACATCTTGCACACCATCAACTCTGCAAGATATGACGCAGTGGTCATGACTGTGCTGCCAAGATTGGTATGGTTGCCAAATCAGTATACTGGCTCACATGTCAGTATCCATTAAAGGAACACACTGAACAAGCATATTCTTCAAAACGCAGTTATCCTCAAAGTTGTTTGGACAGCACGTGTCCTCATTGGTTACTGCAAGTAGTGAGGGCAAGTGGTATGACATCTGGGGCGGTGGGAAGAAAATAGTTTGTTTGGTCAACTGACCGGGGTTCTGTAAATAATTGATACGGTCGATCCTTTACAGTGTTTTGCTTAAACCCAGTGGATACAAAGTTGTTGGCACAAATCATCCACGTGAACGGACAAGCATCGCAGGTGTCTTGCCTATCCGATCGATGGTTTATTCATCTACGTTGATATACGTTCATGCACTAAGGTCTCAATTTCATTCAAAAACTATCCATGGAAGACAAAGTACTTTATAGCCCCGGGTGGCCAAGAGGAAACCTTCAAAATGACATGACTCAATTTGTTGTTTTCAAACCCCTGGCTTGCTGGGGGAATGTCGTGTTCTCCTTGGAACATTACTTATTTCATCTTGCAAATGGCAATGAGATGTTGGACGATAATGAAACAATGGCGACTCATGAATGTTCATCACTGTCGTCTGCAAGTGGCCGCCAGTGCCATTTCTGTCAGCCCAAGATCTCAATGAAGTGCTGTCTTCCTGCAATGGAGGAAGGGGAGTTTTGCGAATAGGACCCCGCAGGTTGTAGACATGACCCCGAAGCACCATGATAGGAGGAAAGAGGCTCTTCAAAGCACCCTCCAGTCGATGGGTGCTTCGTTTGGAGACCCGTGGAACAAAACAACACATATACATGTGTGCACACACACACACATCTCTGCATCACAACCACGGATCGAGCGGAGGGTGCACGGGTGTTGATTGAAGCATGCTGACAGGAGTCAGCATGTCTTAATCTTTGATGTGACCGAAAACTTCAGATTCGTCTCCGCCCGACAGGATTGAGGTAGCTATGTAGATCCTAGACCGATATACCATCCACGCTATTGTGAGCTCTGCGGCTGCAGGACATCGGCAAGTGCCTAGCCAGTCCAATGACAAACAACACAACAATTAACACAAGATGACCACACCAAAGATATAAGCACTAAAGATCCCAGCAGTCCCCCGACTAAGCCTAAGTGGTCCTGCTTATGGCCAAACACCAGTGCTTCGCCACTGGCCCTGTCGCGCCAGTGCCCCGCCAGTGGCCCGACCCTGCTGTCACCACCAACATAACATTTGACAACGCCCGATGCCAAAGACAACAAACAACAAGCTCTGAGAGACAAACAACGGCAGCACCAAACACAACTACAACGGAGACAACCTAGACTATCTATATACCCTATCCTGACCTCGGCCGCTGCAGGGCATCAGCCCATGCCTGACACTGCTCAGTTCAATCACAAACAAGACAACAAACAGCCAAAAGTGACACTGACAAAACACACACACACCACACTTAGTCACAGGGTTTGCAGTTAACCATAATCCATAAAAAACGGACGCAAACGGAAAGGCGGCTGGGTCGGTGGAAGTGAAGGTGTTTAAGAAAAAGGTTTGCGTGACTGCGGACTCTAGTTACTGAATACGTAGCCGATCGAATTAGCGTGAAGGAAACTGTTTTGGTATCTATCATGAGAACAACCATGGCAACAAAAAACAGCGGCGAAGAGTGGAGTGTTGTCAACTCGCAGGTACAAAGTGGAGCGTCCTCCACTGCATCAGCACCGACTGGCACCCTCTTCGTTGGACGGGCGGTGCAAGTGGAGTCCCGTCCCCCTGCGTGATCGGTGGGAAACTCTTATAGAAACAGAGTGTGACACACACACACACACACGTGTATTTGTGTGTGTCAGTGTATCAAAAAAGAGAGGCCTCCCAGAACGACCCCCTAGCAAAAGGAAAAAATGACCTGTCCACCCATTGGTTGGGTGTCTCCCTATTCCAATACACGGCCACTACTTCCCGCAGGTTGCTCGCAGCTCGCTCGCAGCTGGGGATCCCACCAGGTGGACAGTGGATCCCATGAGGTGGCCCCGTTTTTTTCCCAAGAAACATGGTTACCATAGTCACCATGGTCACCAGACCATGGGACTGACATGTATATACCGATCAGGCCAGGGGCGCCAGTCTTTCTGGGGCGGCAGTCCGGTCCCGTGGATGGTCTGGGTAAGTAAACAGAACTCAAAAAATCTGATGGAAACACGACACACCAGTGGCAAGCAACCAACACACAATGGCCAAGTAGCCAGAACACACCATGGCCCAGGCACGCACGCATGCCTCGCTAGTCACCCCCGACCCAGTGTACCTGGGCAAGTGAGTGGGGATAGCTCGAAGTAAACTATATTGAACCCTTTCTTTGTCTTTCTTTATGATTTTCTGGCTTCATGACTGTCTTAAGATTCGCATGGTTTGTCAATGTTTGTCACCTCTGCTCATTTGGTTGTGGGTGAAAAGCCTGGAACCCTTGTTCAGATTCCTCGATTTTTTTGTTTTTTTTCGGATAACAAACCTTTGGTCATGGTTTCATTTATCGACTGTTACAGGTTTATCGACTGTTACAGGTTCATCGACTGTTACAAGTCTACTGGGACACACCCAACCAATCCAACCAGCCCCTTTTTCCACGATCCAATCCACCGTCCGATTCCGTCAAGCCCGCGACCCGCCGGCAGCCGATTCCTCCGTCGATCCCGTGGTGGATCGCGAGGTGCGGTTGGCGCGCCGCCACCAGCGCGCCTGGTGGAAAGGCGGTCGCAGGTCGGCCGTGGAGATATCCGTGAATATCTGTCAGGTGTCCCTGGAAAATCAAGAAGGGTCAAAGGTATAGGGTGAGCAGACTCCTCCCTCTTCTTGGAGACAACATTTACTGGCTCGACCTGAAAGTGCCGCCGGTCGGACCAATGTACGTATACCTTCTCCAGTTCTTGCACTCCCTGAACAAATCATGGAAGTGGAGTTGACCAACTGTT
The DNA here is from genome assembly GCA_963970005.1 of Durusdinium trenchii. Taxonomy (NCBI): domain Eukaryota; class Dinophyceae; order Suessiales; family Symbiodiniaceae; genus Durusdinium; species Durusdinium trenchii. The sequence continues at coordinate 220,845 of CAXAMN010006191.1, forward strand.
TGGTATTTGGAAAAGCCATGATGATGTCAGGGAGTGTACATACCACAGGGCTCCAACTACCTGAAGTGAGGATGGGATCCAAAGCATCAGGATCTTCCCTTGCCAGCAGTTCCAGTGCATGCGACTGATGCTACGAGGGTATACGAGGGTCAGGTCTCCACGTCCCAAAACATTCGCTGCCCGCCCACTGTGCAGCAAACTTGAGAGAGGAGGGGGTGAACGAAAGGTAGCAGGCAATCACAAGCAACCCTGGTAAAAATCCATGACGACGGCGTGAACCGGCGCAGGGGGGATTTGATCCGGGGGGTGCCCCCGACGAACAGAATCAACTCTTACAGGACCAAATTCAATGCACAATCCCAACTCCTGATTGTAATAAATTTTGGCTAAAGCAAGGAGAACTCAGGCAGCTCAAGCTACCTTTCGTGACATGTCAGGATCAAGCTGCAAAATCATGTAACATCCTGTTTCTCAGCTTCCCAAAGAGAACACTTTTAAGAAAAACTCCTTCAGGTGATTGCACGTGCACACCGAAGGCCAGCAAAGCAATCCGTCCATCAACCAACCAATAAATATATAGTCAATCTATAAATTCATAAATCCCTCCCCCTCCCATTGATCCATAAATAATTACTTAGAATGATCAGCATCATCTTCAAAATGATTCTTGTCATCAGCTTCTTCTAGGACAAGCGGCTGCTGGAGTGGTTGCCAATCGAACACACACACACACATTCACATTTCTTGATCTTCGTGGTCACCCACCGCCCAAGTGGAAGGCAAGTTGAAGCAAAACACTCCATGTATGCCGCAAAAACGATTGGGATTATTTCAGGTCAGTATTTACATGATATATTCCATGCATGGAATGTTTGCGATGATTGTTTGGGATTGCTGGAAAAGGACCCCTATCGTGGGGGAGAAGGGACAACATAAGAATTTCCCCACACCAAACGATCCGTGGTGGCGCAAATATCCCCTACATGACTGGTGGTTTTTGGTGGTAATTACGCCACCATGGATCGAGTGGGCTATGGATCCAAATCACCTCCTATCGAGGGTCATGTCTTCGACACTCTTGTGGAAGCGGTCGCTGATGTACCGAACCTGAGAAGGTTATGTATGTGGATCCTTACGATTCGAGATTGATGCGAAACAACCTCATGAGCCATGTTCAAGCCAAACTTAGAAGTCCTGATGTCCTAAATCAAAAAGATCTGATTATCTGATCCAGTCAAATGCCCTGATCCTGTCACTGCACCATTGTCATAGTTCAGTGCATAATCTCCAAGCCAATCAATGTTGCCGGTTGATTCGTCAAATCTCCCCCCGTCTCCACAATGCTTTTACATCCGCAATGATGAGGAACACGAGAAAGGGGTTCAGCAATCCCAAATAAATCCATAGTGCGCAAGTATGACTATACATGAAAACACCCAAAACCCACCAGTCATGTAGATGGTATTTGGGCCATTCCATGACGGCGGGAAGGGCGCCCCACCTGTGGCATGTTGGAGGCCTCCGATGCTGCTTCCAGTGACCTGCGTCCAAAAACACAGATCCGAGGCAAAGGCCTTGTTGACCAAGAGGTGCCCCTTATCATACGTATCATCATAAGGGAGTGCACATGGGTGATTCCTGGTTCCTTCGTTGGGGTCCCCAGCAGAAGCAAATAAGAATCACCTATAATATATAGTTGGAGAACACAACAGGACCAGGAATGGAGAAGCAACTGAATGACATCCGCTTCATGAGTGCTCTTGTACGAGGCATGAGTCCATGGGAGGAGTTCACACCTCAAAATTTTGTCTCACCCAAATCCACCAACAAAGGTCAAATGATCTACCTTTTCTTGGAGAGTGTCCCATCCGTAGACCTGCGCAATTTCTGGATCCGTCAGAAATCCCGAACGACGGACCGGACGGGCCAGCAAAGAACCCGGCTGAGGAACCATTCCCAGACGCTCCATGGGACTGCCATATATGCCGCCCCATTGGCCCCCCCATGGCCCACCCCAATGTAGGCATATGTGGCAGTCCCATGGAGTGTATGGGATTGTTTGTTTTTCAAGAATTTTCGAGGTCTCCGGCTGAGCTTTTTCCGTTCCCTTGGAGTGGTCACTTCAGCCCTGGAATGTTCACAAACCCCACCTTGCGATCTTCTCATCGTGCCACATGCTGCGGCGCTTTTCGTTCAAGGACCTTGGTTTCAAGGCCAAGGTCAAGATCCAACAAAAGCATTCATACAATCATTCATACGTTGAAACACCCAGTTCACGGGTGGATTGAAGAGGTTTTAGATGGTTTTGGTATATTTGGTTTCTGGGATTACCTCACTGAGATGACCAGGTGCTAACCAACAAGTGGTTGTCCTAGATCTGGATCACCCTGCGGACTCGTCTTCAGTCCGAGTCATTCCACTGGGTGTCCTCTCCACCCACCCGGGGGCCAGCGCGGAAAAATCCATGTTGTATTAGGTCAATATATCAAACCACAGGACTCCAGACTCCAAAGCATGGTAGTAGCCGATTCTTTGGGATCCAACCACATCCTCAAAGAGTGAACCCCCCCCCAGCTAATCTCCAGCTAAGCGCCTCAGTTGGAACCCTACAAAAGAGATCAAACGAGTCTTTTAAATGTCCTTAGCATAAGGACAAATGACAAACCCCAGTGTTCAGATGTTCTTCACTGGTTCACCTCAAATTCCACCCACCAGAACTCTAGCAAATCAAACGATCACCATGTCACCGTCGAGTCTGGCAGGACTCCGCGTTGCTCACGTTGGAGCTGACCTGCGATTTGCGCTTTCCTCAGTGTCAGAGGGCGACCGGGACGAGGTCCTGGCACCTCGGCTCCGGACGACCCCGGGACCGTTCGGGGGCGTCCAAGGATTCTGAGGAGGCCCATCTCGGAGCGCAGCAGAGTGCCAAGCTGGCACTTTCCGAAGAAAACCCCCCTCCCCTGCGAACCCGAAAGCGACCAGCCGACCGATGCCCAGTTCATGGCGACTTGGGAATGAAAAGAAGGATTCTGGGACTCTGGCACATGGCCCAAAGACTCCTGAAAAACAACCACCGCATGCAAATTAGTGTATGCCAGTCTACTCAGTATATGCCTGCCCCATGAAGTCTTAGAAATTTACCCAACACCAATTTGGAGGCCCCCCCATCCAGACCGAAACAAACTCGGAGGCAGACCGTGGGAGAAAAACCATCACCAAACGCCGAGCTGCTGCGAGGCCTCGAGAATTGCACCGAACACCTCGACGACGGGAGAATTGCGTGCGCCGACGATGCGAGGCGCCACTGGGTCTGGGTGTTGATGCGTTTCTTTTTGTTTTTAGTGTTGAAGTTGAGGTGTTTTATTCATAAACATGCTGGGAGTTGAAGTTTTTATGTTTTTTTGGGGGTGTTGAAGTATGTTTCATGTCATGGAAAGGAGAATGAAGGCCCATCATGGCTAAAAGCAGCTCAAGAGGTGCCGACTTTCCAGAGTCCAAAATGCCTTTGTTGCATTTTGCTGTCTGACAAACCTCTAGACCCCGGACTGGCTCAAACACCTAGCTCAACAAAACACCGCCACAAGAGCTAGACCAGCCCCAGCTCAACCCAGCTCCAATTACAGAGGTTGAAGAACCCGAACTAGACTATCCAAGTTGGGTACCCCAGTAGGATCCGAACGTTCAGATCACCGACTGCCACACGCCCCGAACCGCCCGAACCGACCCGTTCCCGTTTGCCCCGGACCGGCTGGTGGTGGCCAAGGCGGTCGGGTCAGCACCCATCTGCAGCAAGACATCCACAGTGCCTTGGGTGATGGTCCCGGGAGCCCGAGGCGGCCCAACAAGTCCCGGCTCTAACACGTCGACATCTCGTAGAAGTGCTTGGAATTGACGTCAGGTTTAGTTTTTTTGGGGTTTTGAGATGTATGTTCAGTGACGTTTGTGAAGCCTTTCAAATGGGCCGGGCACAGTCACATACTTGAACTGCGGGGGTTTGAACCTCCGAGCGGCCAAAATGGAGGGTCCTACAGTAAGTCAGTCAAAGTACAGCACAACATGCAAAAATCCTTGGACGATTTTGCATGGGTCTGCCCCATCCACTCAGCTTTTGTCCTGGAAAACGGAGCGTTTCATGGTTTCCAATCTGACGCCCGAAGCCCACACGACACGTGGGGGGCTTGCCGGAGGGTATATCGACATGTTTCGAAGTGAGAAACTCGCACATGTGCAGGATCGAACCAGTTTGGATGCCCCCTGACCCTCACCAAGATGGATCTCAGCTTCAGCTCAGGAATGATCATCGATCCAGAATCCTCCCAGCAACGATCCAAGTCCTTCAATTTCCACCGCAGGGACTAGTGCACTGTGCCTGGACGGCCAAATTGATCGGAGAATCACCTGAGAACCACGCTCCGGCTTTGATCCATTGAATGAGACACAGATCGCAACAAGAGAAAAAAACTCGGAAACGGCTGGCTTCGTCTTCGGGTTGTGTAGCTGGCATACTGGGTTCTTGGGTTTGAGACATGGGATAAAGACGTGCATTTGGCCAAGCAGCTCAAAAACACAAAATAGTTAAGTGGAGGGCACCTTTAACAGCGAAAAATTGCAAACCCTGAAACCTTGGTTGGACATGTATTTTCTATAGCGCTTGCTCACCGTCTGGATTCGTTTTGTTCGCAGCCGTAAATGCCCCGCGTCCGGTGCCGAATCGTTTCCGAGGGTGGAACAGCGCGGGTCTGCAGCGGGGGTCTGCCTACGAAACCGTCGAACATGGGGCAGAAGAACATGGGGCAGAAGACGATTTCCGGTGAAGCTTTTAGAGCCCATGAAATCGTTGAAATCATGTTGCACCAAGTCAGTCAGTCATGTCAAGCGGTTCAAACCTTCAAACCAAAAAATAGATTGAACTATGCTCCCTCTCCACCTCCGGCCTAAGCAAGCGGCCTCGCCTCTCAGCGTAAACGCCAAAAGCGACAGACCCCACAGTGGAAAGCACACCACTTTGATCCCATCACAGGTCGACATCCGATAATCCACTTCCATACCCAAACCACTCCATGGGACTGGTGTATTTACCAACATTGGGGTGGGCCATTTTCGGGGTCAATGCAGGCTATGACAGACATCGGTCGTGGATCAAGAAGACCCCCCTTTAGGCATGGCTTGTAGTCTCCGTCCGAGCCCCTCCGTCCCGTCGCTCGGGCACCCCACCGCTACCGCTCTTCTCCCGGTGAAGCTCTTCCGGTAGCAGCGACAAAATCTCGAGGTTCAAATACCTGAGATTGGGCGTGATCTGGATTGAGCGTGAGAAACTATATACCTGGGATTGGCGGCCTCATAGCGCAAGAACCATCACGTTTTTTTTTGTTTTTCCGCGGTCCAAAGATGCAGGCGTATCACATCCCTCAGAGGTAATTAATCACTATAATTTGGGTGTAACTTGGGTATGTCCTATTACCCCAACAGTGGATGATGATGTTTAGTGAAGGCCTTTCTCTATAATGAGTGATATATATATATAATTGCTTACCAACTGTTATATACTGGTAATGGGACAAACCCAAGGTATTACCCAAGGTGTAACCCATTGCCAGTAACAGTGGATGATGATGGTTCGTAAAGGCCTTCCTCAAAAATACCGGCTGGAACTGGAAATGCCCTAAACATAATGACCAAACACACAAGGCTCTCACGTAGTAAAAGCTGACAGTCATCAAAGATCGGTTTTTTGAGGCTAATTCAATTTCAACAACACCATTTGAGCGAAGCGCGAAAAGGGGTCAAGACCCAATTGTGAGCATTGTAAGTTGACTCAACCCCACACAATCACTGGGATGTCAATCGGCATTTAAAATTCTGTAAACCTTATACAATTGGGGTGGTTGTCTCCTTAATCTGTTCTTTTCCGGGGTCAATGTAGGTAAAATGAGGTACAGTCGGTACAGTATATATTTATGCAAATATATAGACCATGGGTCGTGTTTCAGAAGATGGTTGGACCCCCCTGGCACCGACCGCCATCACCTTAAACCAAGTTAGGTACGACTGGAGCCCAGTGCACCAGTCAGTCCCGTGGGTCCTGTTGTGGACACAGGAGACACGTCGTAGGAGACAAGGGGCTGCACCGCCCAGCTCATCGGATGACCCACCTGATGTGCCCGTGACCGAGCGGAAGTTCGGCGGAAGTTCGCGTGATCCGCGGACGAAGCGAAGCGAGCTACGTGAAGCGTCTTGGAGGGTCCAACGGTCAATCATGTGCTCTTTCGGTTTGGATAGCTCTATGGCATGGGGTGCATCCATGGATTGAAATGAACCCTTCTTTGTCATGCTGGTATACTCCAAGCCCTAGTGACAGTAGCCGGCCCCCAAGATGGAAGGCCTTGATGGAATCGTCAGGGTACCTTTGTTCAACTGAATCCCTCTGAAGAAATCAGATGCACAGCCCAGGTTCAGGTTCACTGCACTGGTTTTACCTTTTGTAAACAAAGCCATCCAAAATAAAAAAACACAACTATGGACCGTGCGAGACTGGAGCATGATCATTGATGATAGGAAATTTGGACGCCTTCAACAGGGAACGCTTGCGCATTTCCCGTGGAATCCAAGGAAAAAAAACACATGCTTTTTCTTTGCTGCTTGCCCATGCTGTTTGTCCAAAGAAACAGCAACAACCGAACGGCTCAGAACAGAGATCCATCCCTCCCGTCGTCCGATTCCGTCCGTGTCCGTCGCCGCCTGTGTGTCCGCCTTGGCGTCCAACAGGGACCGCACCACCGGTGGAGAGGACATCGTGGCCACGCACAAGGCGGTGGTCTCAGACCCCATGACCTGTCGTCTCTGCGCCGTTTCGCCGCGGCCGTTTCGCGCGACGGAGCCGAAGAAACCGGCTCTGGAAGGCGCCGGCGTTCGAAGGTTGGAACATCAGCTTCAGACACGAAACAAAGCCAAATATCAACAAACTACAAACGCTGGACATTTGCGCGCTTGGTCCATACTAGTTGCCCACACATGACCTCTGTGTTGGTCGGAAGGAACAAATACATATTTTGGTGGTCTATGTCACATATAGAGTTTCATAGAGGTCACAAAAAGGTTCTGGTTGGTCAATACTATACCCAAATACTCCATGTCTGTCATATATGCCTACAACCCCAATGTTGGTACATAAACCATGCATGGAGTGTCTGGGATAGTAGTTATATATATATATATCTATAGTGCATGTTGGAGGTGTGTTTTCCACCTTCATCTGAAGAGGAGTGGATCCGATGTGCACTGTGTATCATTGCTCTAACTGTAGCATACCACTGAACAAGAAAGCTTCGAGGAGTTCTCAGATCCTGGAATGACTTGGTGTGTTCGCGACAAAGCCAAGCCAGTGGCCAGTGTTCCATGGTCCGTGTGTCTTCCAAAGCCAAGCGAACCTGTGAGAGTTAAAGGAAGAAACACATGTCCCACCGAGCTGGCCGTCTTTTGCTGGCGGATGGCCAAGCCCTCTCTGTGTCCAAGTTCACCAGTTCGTTTTGGACGGAAGTCCCCAGTGACGGACTGATGTCTCAGTTTTTTGAACCTCAAAGTCAGAACTCTCTTGGATCGATGCATCAGGACAGCAAAAAAAGATCAGTTTCTTGAAGAATCCACCATAATTCTAATTCTAATTGATTGAAATAGCTTCTTGTTACTATAGTACGTAAGGCCAGGAGCCCCGAACGTAGCGTCCGATCGCTCCGTGAAAACAGCGACGCCCTTTGTTACGTTCGTTTTGTCCTCTACCATCTTGTGGTGTTTTTCTTTACTTGTCCTAGTAGCTTATTGTTTCTAATAGCTTCTTGTTACTACTAGTAAGGCACTTGTTCCTAGTAGCGTTCTCGCTCTGTTCATCCGACCCTCCTGACTTTGCCGCGATGCCGTGTGCCGGGACTCATTGACCTCGGCCTGCCGCGACCATCGGACGGTGAGTCGTGACGATCAGTCTCCAGATTCGGTCCATTCTGTGAGGTCAAGCTATTCAGGCTTCCACGAAACCTCTAAGCCCCATGGCCAGCCCGGTGTCGTTGCGTGCCACGCCGCGGTGTCGTTGGGTGTCGTTGGGTGTCGCTGCGTTGCGTTTCGCTGCGGTCGTTTCCGGCGAGTGATAGAGCCACCTCTTGGCGAGTCGAGCACGTCCCAAGTGTTATTTAGTTGTTATACATGTTGTCACTATTGATTTTACGGTATAGTCTTTTCATTTATTGGCGATGGCGCGGGGAATTAGCAAATTGCACCCACTAAATTTCAATGTGAAAGCAACATGATGCCATGAATGATCCATCATAATCTAATGATTACCACCTCTGCAGGGCCTCATATGTAGCAAAAGTAGTCCATCTGCCCTGGTTCTTCCTAGTCTGCCGGCTGCTGCTCGCACCACCGAGCTTTTGTAGACCTTCTGAAGAACCTTTTCCTTTGTCGGAGACATAGAGACATGAACATGCATTTCAGGTATGAACACAATAGCAGACCCGTTGGATGAACATCTATACTATGAAGATCTATATCTGTGCCAATGCAAAAAGCGGCTCTTATAGTTTTCACTCCAAACCAGCTTCTGAGTCTTCAGCCGACTGATCGCCGACTTTGTCGGTGTCCACCCCGTTGGCCCCAGCCAGCTGGGTCGACTCCGATCTGCCTTGGCTTCCAGGAGGAGCTGAACCTCCGACAGGTTTCCTTCCACACACGCCTGGCCGGGCGGCTTCGCCGCAGCCGGAAAACGCGATCGGGAGGCAAAACGACGTAGAGAAACAAAGGAATGGCTAAATGACCTCATGTGTTCTGGAATGAACAAGTATAGAGTTTAGTATACTCACTTACTAACGGTTCTTCAATCAAACTGCATAATGATGTAGGGCTTTCTGCAGGACAGTAGATCCGAGGACCTTGGAACTCCAACATAGAGCATGTTGATGCATGTGTTCTCAACTCTTCAGACTCTTCTGCCTCAAGCACTTCCAGCACACTCATCCTCCCAACCCTCCCATTCCCGCACATCAAAGAACACACCAAATACACGACCTAAACACGATCGATGTCTGTCATAGCCTGCATCGACCCCGAAAATGGCCCACCCCAATGTGGGTCAATAAACCAGTCCCATGGAGTGTCTGGGCTATCCTTCCAGTTCAGCCCAGTTGCAAGCATTAAGGGGCTCAAGCCGTACAGATTCGCAGTGGTGACCGACGCGCCCAGTTGATAACGCTTCCAGAAGCTCTCCAAGCTCCTCCGGAAAGAAAAGGTCTACAGCCTTTTCCCTTGGGCTTTTGGTGTACGTAGACCTGGTACAAAGTGAAGGTGAAAGATGGTGAAAGGACGTAGAAAAGCTCCAAGTCCCATGGAGCCCTACCCTACTCAATAATCACCCCAGAATGTTGCTAACATGGAACCCCAAGTTTGTGGCTGGACTAAAACGTCCGGTTGAAATTTTGATGGGATCCGTTTGAAAACCCCAAACCACATCACATGGAGAGTGGACACAAACACAAGGACAGGCACAAGGACAAGGACGATAAAGGTGGTACATGCTGCTGCTACTCCAGGAAATTGTGCACGGTAACATCTCCACAGAACCAGGCAACCAACCGAGAGTTCACATCCCAAACTAGAACACAAAAGGAGTCGACTGGAAAGAAACCACTGGAATGCACTGGAAGGAGTCCTCCCATAAAAGTCCATGAAAGTACAAAAATGTGATTTGGCCGCCATCAAAATGGCAGGGCTTGTTTCTTCAGCCCTAGTCCGAGTCCCCATCTATCTACATCGTGGGGAGAGGGGTTGGTGTATGTTGGTGTTGAATGCACCTGCCCCGGCGACCCAGCTTAGAAGTGACGCAGCCGGCTCCTGCTGGGCGATATGTGCACTTGCAGCCTGGAAAGATGTTCATGGACGGGCAAAATCCGGAGGATTCATTGTGAGAACTGTCACATTGAACTGTTGAGCCCACAAAAAAGCGGTAGAACATCCAAAAACTGGTAGGATAGAAACTCGACTCTACCAATCCATATCTGCGGGGGTTGGCAACTGTTCATATATGGATGGTGTGTAACCACACAGGTTCTTGTTGGTTCATGGACCATCAGATCCAAGTACCTTCTCAGAATGTGATTGGAGACACTGTTCTGTAGGTTTGGAGGGTCCAAGTACCTTCTGAGAAGGTACGACTCGATCCCTACGGGGATGCGCTGCCTCAAACAATCATTGTTACCGAACAGTCCAACTCCTTTGGAGGCCTGGGACGCATGGAGCGTCTTAACATATCTTAACCTGCTGGAGAACGGCCGCGCTCCATGCGCGGGGCCTTTGGGCGAAAGCATTGTAGAAGCGCCACATCTCCTAGTCGGGCGAACTGCACCAAGCAGTCGACCAGTCAATTGGCTGGTAGAGACATAGACCTGGAACCTGTTTGTGACCTCTATTTTGGACCACCAATAACCCCAAATATGGTCTTTTCCTATCAAAACAGAGGTCAAATGGGTGCCAGGTAGACATATATAGACCATTTAACATACAGTAGATCTTGGGATCTTTGGTCCTGCCATCAGTGACGGGAGTGATCCCAAGCTTCTCTTCAAGCCACGTTGGTGAGTTCTTTAACATATCGTTTGGTCTGTCCCAGTATTGATGACCATGGTTAGTAAAGGCCTTGTTCCAGCATCGTGAAAATTGATGATATATCATTGCCAATTGCTTACTGACTGTTACAGGCAATAGGACAGACCATCTCTTCCTGAACTTCCCTCTTCCCCAACTGGGATCTTCTTCCGCCGATGGCAGCAGTCGCGTTGGTTCCGAACGAGGCTTCAGCCGCGGTGGTTCCGTCCAGGCAGCTGCTACTGCATAGACCGCAGACCCATGCTTATAAAAGAAAGCTTCCGTTTGGATGGTGAAACCTCTTCAGATGCTTCAAAATGAATCAAGAGTCTGCATTAATTCAAAAGGAAATCAAAAAGCCAAACAAAAAGCAACCAGCACAGCACAAGCTAGGAATTGCGGGTACCTCTTCTCCGAGTGCATCAGCTCATCGTTTTGAACCCCAAGGTATATGCCTTCTTTCCAAAATTCCAGGCAGCCACCCCGGCCCTTTGGACAGCGCCTGGTCCTTCTCATGAAGCTCCCTGCACTTCCAGTGCAAAAGATCACTTGAAAGTTCTTTCACAAACTCCTGGCAACCAGCGAAGTCACACCAATCTCTCGGCACCGGTGCATGCTTTCAACTTGGTATGTCCTATATGTCCACCTATATGTCCAAGGAAGTCCCTTCAGGCAGCCCAGTGCCCACTTGCCAATAATCAGAATCTCTCCCCATTGAAACCAATATTATGAACCACCCCTGGCTTGTATACTGGCTGTTCAGTGGCCCAATTCGTCGGAAGTGTTTGATCAATTGTTGCATTCCTGTGTCAAACGTGACTTGTTGCCTTCATCCCTTGGATGTTTTGGCGTCTAACATCGTCTAACAACTTACAACTGGGAACGGTGTCTACTTTCGACAATGCGGAATCCACATGAATTCACTAAAGGTCCACTAAAGGACATCCACTAAAGGTCATTAGTTAATGTCATTTCGAGAAGTTCATGTATTCTTTTTTTGCTCGGCCTCCTGATCCACCGTGACACTTCCAACACACCACCTTGATCCTGCAAACATGCTGATCATACTGGCGCCTTTTCCCAAACCATTTGGAGATGAGAAGCAAGATATGTCTTTGACTTTCAATCGGGGCGACCTCCGGAGCAAGCTCCCAAGCTGCCCCAAACGCGAGTCCCGCAACCTTCCCTTCATCCCGAACGGCGATTCGATCCCGATCGATCGTGACCGTGACCACTCTCCTGATCCGAAGTGACAGAAAACTGCCCCTTGTGTGGCAACTTGTGCATCCTAGCCTGGCAACGCGACAGGCTGCGGGGGAAGTGACACTGGGCACGAAGGGAACCCATAGCAAGATATAATCAGTGTTTCGAGATGGCAGGCCAACAAGTTGGCCGAGGGGGGTCAAAACCGTGAAAAAGGGCTCAACAAAAACAGGATACCATACAAACCCACTGGTGAAGGGACTTCGAAGATAGCTCAAAGCAGCTAAGAGTCAGTCTAGAACCGAACATGTGCATGCGGCTCTTGGGGTCCAAATGACTGGGTGGTCCGGATCCGCACTCGTTCGTCCGGATCCCATCCGGGCCGTCAGACCCAACGGGTGTGAGGTCGATGTCCCCGGAATGTCCCGGATGAGCTGTTGCATAGTGGTCCTGCTTCTGCATCCCTTTGGGGGGGATCCTTTTGATGTCTTTTGTTGGGGATGTGACCGGCAAACGGATGAAGGAAAAGACATCCCGATGACTCATGTGCCAACTCGCGTGAAGGTACCAAAAAGATCAGCTGGCCAACATATAAATACGACCGATTGTGGCTACTCAGCGGTACATGGCAACTCTTTCTCCGTGGCATGTCCTATTCATCCTATATCCTTCTCAAGCTGGGGCAGAGCAGAACAGAAAGCACAATCCCCAAAAGCCAGTTCAGCTAAATCCATGCTCTTCCGTGATTGTTGTGCCTGAATACCATAGCATTGATATCAAACATATATATATATATAGTTGTTACATGCATCAATGGCATTTCCCCATGTCGCCATACCCCGATCCATCGATGCCCGCTCCGTCCGCACGGAGTCCCAAACACGACGAGTCTGGGACTGCCAGTCCGGACTGCCGAGAACGGCCAGGGGTGGTTTTGGAGTCAATGGGATGGGCATATATGGCAGTCCCATTAGTCGTGTCTGGGCTCGGGATTGGTTCGACCCCAGACCCCTCCGTCAGTCCAGGAGGGTCCATGAGCGTCAGACGCTCATACCCTATGAAACATGAACATCCCCGGGGTCACCGACACTGAGACCAAATCTGCCGACTCCCACACTCAGTTCATGTTCCACAAAATGGTCTTTCGGGTCGGTGTCGGTGGACTTGTCCGGCTGTGACACGGGATGAAGACGACGGTGTCGACACCGGTCACTGTGACACCGGGCCTTGGTCACAGATTGGAAGATACCTGCAGGGCGATGGTCACGGGTGAGTTCCGAACGATCTTTCAGTGAACATGTTTGTCACACATCTGATCTTCTTCCCAAACATCTGTGTGTCTTCTTGGAAAACCACACACAGGTGTACGCACTGTCCAATTGATATCTAATTGATGGTCCAGTTCTCTTGCAGCCCAGATGCTCTTGGGACCTGTCGCTGCAAGGATGGGTTTGTCCTCGATGCGGAAAACAAACACTGAAAAAGAAGCAAAAACCCAATGCAGGAAAGGTGGGCATGGGCTTTGTACCCAAACCCTTTTCTTTGCTGGTGAGTGTAGGCCATACTGGCTTACATGAACATGTGTAGTAGATACCAGCAGCATCCGTTCGTTTCGTGTCCTGGCTGGAGGTGCAGTCATGTTGTCATGGATGACCCAGGGATGTGTTTCATGTGTATTTCCCATGAAAAATGGACGGAACCATTGGGGCGGAGTTGGCCAACCTCCTCCCAAAGACTCCATGCGCCAACAAAAACCACCAGTCATTGAGGTCATTGACGTGCAGTCCCATGAAGCGTTTGGATTGGTACCTAAGAAATACAGTCGTAGCTTATTGTGGTGAGGACAGAAACACTGTTATGTAGGTGCCAGGAGGGTCCAGTTTACCTTCTGGATTTGTAGGGGGGTTGAACATCCAGGAAGAGCGCTTGGAGACCGCCTCAGCTTTGGCGATTCCAGGAGTCCACACTGTCCACACATCGCGGCAAGGCGCTGCTGAAGATGGTTGAATCACTCAGGTCACTTTAAGCTGTGACAACCCAAGGCGTTCAGTGATGAAAACCGACCAAAAAGAAAACCCTCCACTTATATCTGCTCGGGGGAATTCCAAGTCAGGTGATGTCCACCGAATGTCCATCCTCTGTGGGGTTTTATTCAATTCGTTGAACATTGAAGACACTGAAGACACAGAATCGATGCAGTGACACAGAAGATGCTGAGCGGCTAAGAGGTTTGCAGCCATCATTTCCAGCAGGCACCACCCACGAGTGCTATGGCTGCGCAAATTCATGATGGAACCATTCGCCTGTGGGAAAGGGAGCCGCAAAGCCCGTAATTCAAGGCAAATCCTTGGAACACCCAAAGTCCGAATTACATGGCACTGGACTCAATGATCCTGGGTGCACCTCGCTGTTGTCTGGTGCCACTTGTAGTGGATATAATGGGGCTAAATGTTTGAACCCGTGTATTTAAGAAAGCACTATATTATGTACACAGAGCGAATTAGGGATATTCCGATTCCTCTTACGGTGTACATCGATGCTTTCTTAAGTACACCGAGGAACTCAGTGACTCACCGGGGTCCAGTATCGAACATTGAGCAGTGTCCAAAATATCGTACCGGATTCGAACATGTGTTTTTTCGGTCGATTCGAGGCTTGGTTTTGGATTCGGGATTTGCGTTCTTGGATTCTATATCACCGTTCACCAGCAAAACAACTGTAAGACAATTCAAGTCAACACAACGCCAGCTGAGGATCATTGAGGATCTGTTCCTCAACGCCCTGAAGCCAAAGAATCCTAGAGGCTGAATCTGTGGCCCTTTGGGGCAAAACACTCTGTCATCGTCCCTTTTCTCTATCTAGTTCTGCGGACATACTGTTGATGAACAAAATCCTGCACCACTGGACGAACAAACTCATGTATACCCTCGCGCTCCCTCTTTAACATTGAGTTGAGGAAATGCCTCAAACAGAAAAATATTGAACGACCAAAACCTGCGTCACACATAGCAAACATTGAGACAACATTGAGTTGGGGGGCACGGGGGTCTGTACTATTGGAGGATCACATGTGTTGGTCTAAATCGATGCAGGATTTTGTCCATCAACCGTATTAAACAACAGTGTGAGGGCGTTCCGCTTGGGCACATGAACCGGTAAGTCGTATCCGTATCCCGGTAAGTTCAAAAAGAGTGACTCCCAAGTGGCAGCCAGGGGTGCCATGTTGATTATATATAATGCAGTTTGCTGCGACAGGCTATCCCGATCAGAAACACAATAACTGATTGTGTTGGGGCGGTCATTGACACCTTGTGAGACTACTTTAGTGAAGATATTGTCTAAACCCCATTGAAGCTGACGGCAAAAAACAAATAGACCTGAATGCGTAGGGATGGACCAGGGATGGACCTCAAATCTCTGATTGGGAAGGTTCTTTCCGTCGTAGATGAACCAATGCACTATCCGCATCGATTCAGATGATGCTACCCATGAAAAACCGTCGACCTGGAAGGGTTTTTCAAGGAGAAGAACCCCAGTGACCGGTCAGACGACCACTTCAACCACTTGGAAACGACCGGTGACCGGTGGGATGACACCCGATGGTGAAGCCATCACCAGCGAGTGCATCCGATTCTTCCGATTCTTGCAGGATCTAGGCCTGAGAGTGTCGTTGCCAGGTTCATCGTTGCACTTGGGTCCAATTACCACTGCCAATTGATGATATTGATGTACAATCTTTTTCAATCTACGTACTCATGTACCACTCCAATGGATCCAAGTCCCTGAGAAGCCTTTTGAGGGGCCCGCGGAGCCCTGCAAAAGGCACCTGGGTCAGAAGATGGCGATCCCGCTTTCAAGAAGTCCAAGAGGACGTCCTATACCGTGGTTCTCCCATTGCAGGTGGTGCAGGATTTCTTCCGGTGGCATGGATGCCAATTGGAAGCAACATCTCTCAACAACCTCTCCGAGCTGCATGCATCTGCATAGGCGCCAAGACCAAAAAGTAGTCTACGATGTGGAAGATTTGTCGAAGCTGCTTGGCTGCTGGTCGAGCACCACTCATCTGCACGAATGCATAGGGAAACCATGTGATTTGTTGTTTTCTTTGATGGACGGATGGGCAAATTAGATATTGAAAGACACCTCATCAACTTCAAACACAAGTTTCAAGATGGTTGGTCCAACATGTTCTTCCACTTGTCAAACATAGGCTTGTCGACTTGTGGCAGCATCGCTTTTCCTAAGTCAAGCAGCAGCTGTTTGACATGGTTTGACCGTCAACCTTCCAAATTCCTTCAGGTTTCACGCACATCTCAAACATTCCATCTACAACACGCCTGAGGCAAGCAGCAGTAGTCATACCACCTAAGCACCGGCATGCGAAACATCGTCCGACGACACAAAAACCTGCTAATGATGAGCAATCTCTGTGAGCCCGTTTAAGCCTCTAGCTGAGAAAAACATCTGACTGATGGCTGGTGTTTCATTTCTTTCAAAACTACTATCCCCTGAAACCAAAAGAGGGATCTCCATGTCGTGGATCTTGCAAATGATGGTGTGAAGAGCCGTCGGGAACCGACTCCAACAGATTGATTACAAAAAAACAAAACAACACAACAACACATGTTTTTATACAAGACTTGAGTCGCCAATACAGGCACAAACTGCACAAAATAAGCCGCAGAAATCGTTGCTTGATAGCACTGGGAGTATGTGCGATCGCTTTGACTTTTGGTTTGTGGTAGCACTGAGAATTCAACTGGCTTTACAATTCTGACAGTAGCCACGTCCAAGTCTTGTGGATTATGGGGCAACGATGGTCCCTTTGGAACTTTGATAATAATTGGATCTTCTCTTACGATGGATATTGCATGCTTTGCAAAGTTGTACAGCTGCTTGTAGCCTTGTACAAATTTGGAGAAACACACACACGGGTACAACTCAGATCAAGGGTATTCGAGACACCTTTACTCACCAACTTTTAATGAACTCAGGTGGCAATCTGCTGTGGTGTATCCGAAGGGCAGCTGTGACATATATTAACACACACACACACACAAAGCGTCCCCAAATTGACCAACAATTGCTATTCCCCCCAAAGATGGCTAAACAGTGGGGTTGCTGTGCAGGTCATGATCCGAAAGAGAAAACAAGGTGAAGGCTTTGAGTCGTTCGCCCCAACCCTAGGGCTCCTGAGGGTCAGTCGTTGGGGTGGAGGGTCAGTCCACCAGCCAGGAGCCCCGGGCGAACCGGTGGGATCCGCCGGGTGGAACACCTCCCTAGCATGGAGCTGAACGTCCCGTCCGACCGCCCTCAGCCTGTGAAGCTATGAAAGGTTGGCATCCGTATTTGAGCAGGAATCTGTTCAAATAGAAAAAGGGTCTGTTCAACCTCTAGAGGTTGTTTCAGTGTTCAGAACCCAGAGCCAAGTTGAAGAACCCATCCTTTTCCGCCCAAGAAACACGTACCACTCCATGCATCGGTGGAAGTTCACAGGTTCCATCGACTCCACCTGCAGGCCCGAAACTCCGGGAGGGCCTTTTGATTGAAAGGATCCTGAAAACAACAAAGAATAAGAAGCACTGGTCAAACAATTTCACCTTTGGAGAAGTTGGTTCCAAAAATCAGGTTTAAGATGCTTTAAGCACCTGGGAAAGGACAATTTGAATGATCTTCCGGGGAAACAGAGTGAGGTGTCTCTCACGAAAAAAGGTGTCTCTCGAGGACAACTGCTAGAGAACGCGTCTCATCGAGCTTCACCGGTGAAATCACCTGTCCATTCAAGGCGCTAGGGATCCACATATGTTCTCAGAAGGTATACTTGGACCCTCCAAACCTACATAACAGTGTCTCCAATCACCTTCTGAGGTAAACTGGGCGCAAATCCTATGGCGACCTGTTTTGAATGTTGGACATTCTGTGCTGCGACACTGACCCCATGGTGGGAGATTGAAACCTTCTCCAAGTCAGGGACTCACTGGTGGGTGTTTGCCCGGATTGGATCCTATAGTCATAAAACAATGTGGCGCAAAAAGCAAAACCAGATCTTTAAAGGATCCCGATCGTTGTAGACGGAAGGAAGACGGCAGTAGGCGTGCATCTACTCTTGAAAACGCTGAACGGCAGTAACGTAGTAGGTTGTAGTCATAGTCAAAAGAAACCGCACATGTTGCACTACAGTAGTACAGCGCGTCTCTGTGGAGCCCTTTTCTGAAAGAAACCAAGAGTTCACACGCTCCCAATGCTGGGTGGTAGCTAGTAGCTACAGCAAGAACAACTAAAACTGCGGCTTCTTCTGGAGGTACAAATGCGAACAGATGTAAATAAACATATTATATCATATGGTAGCAGCTGCGTTGGCTTCTTTATTTATATAACACCTCTGTTGTTTATGTCAGGACTATTTCATATTAGGCCAGGACTATATATATCATATTTGGCCAGAGCAATTTCATATTTGGCCAGGACATCAGTAGGTAGGAAATCACACAGCACACACAAGAAGACCTGTGGCCAGTTGCCTTTGTAAAGGTGTTGTGCCATGGTCACCACCAATCTGTGGGCTTGATCCAACCAAAGTCAAGCATGCAAATCAAATCAACAGCTTCAACCAGCTGGCAACAATGGCCGCTCGCCCCTTTTCGCTGCAAAACGCGTCTCATTGGGGGCACTGTACTTCCCATGAGATGCGCATCAGTCCATGGCTTGGACCATGAGGCCCTCTCGGGTGACTGGACTCAAGCGGGCTTTCCTCGGCTCAGCATTGTCGTCGTACACGCCAGGGGTACCGGGCAGGGCACTGCATGTGAGACCCTGGGGGACCAACATCACCGAATTTCCAAACCTGATTGCTGTTCCAAAGGTCAGCAAATTGGTGTTCCAGGGGTCACAAAGGGGTGGTGTTTGGTCCCATCCAGTGAGTGGAGTAGCTGGGCACCCCTAACCTCCAATAGGCACCCCTTTGTGACCCCTGGTTCATGCACTTTTGCAAATGGATTTTCCTCACTTTCGCCGCCACGACCGCGCCAACACCAGATAAACCCAGTGTCTGGCTGCTTCGGAAGCGCTCCTGAGTGTGGGAGGACCCCCCAGACAAACATCGTTCGATCTGCAGGAAGATGTGCCTGCAGGCAGAGCGATGTGAGAGCGAGGCGATGTGAGCGTCATGATCATCATGGGTTCGTCTCAACACGGAGCGATGTTCGACTGCCATTGGTGTGTACAAACATGTAGATGTGTTACTCATTGATTTGCATGGAGGGGAGACCTCAATTCGAGAGAATTCACTTGAGCTTCTTTTGCCATCAGGGAACCTCAACTTGGTTTGGTTACAACGGTCACTCTATTAATCCGAGGTTTTTAGGAAAATAGGGGGTTCCAAGTCTGCACATCCATAGGTGCATTGAGAAGAAAGCCTGAGCTCCGGTAAAGCGATGTGGCCCCTTTTCCAAGCGGCATCATCCAGAATTGAATTCACAAAACCTCGAAACCAGCCCACAGCTCCAGACATATAGCAGCTACAAATGCCAATCACAGAAATCGTTGATTATGATTTCCACAGAGGTTGCCAGCATTGGCAATGTTGAATAGAGCTATATGGGACAACTTCCCATCTCACAACCAAATCCAGACAACTTGTCACCTCGGACGTATTCCATGCACTACACACCACACCAAGCACCACAGCACGGCAGCACACCGCTCTGCAGCAGAGGTCTCCAATGATGTCCGTACTGGGCAAAAATAGAGGGGTCAATGCCAGGTACCACATTAAAATACCATTCGTAGTCGTATACCTGTTCATATCCATTATAGTAGTTATATGCATGTCATATGGTTCTTCACTCGGGGGTATCCCCTTTTTCTACATCCACATATCAACCTCGCCCTCGCCCTGGTTCGCCTGGGCAGCTTTTCGGCGCCAATGGCCTGCCGCAGCATGGAGCGAGCCTTGTCTCCATAGTTCACCTGAGATCCGACACAGATAGAGAACAGGTTCGCCCCCACGGAATTCTTTCAAACGTTCCACGAATCAGTTCGTGTTTTTTGTTGGGGGGGGGTTGGGTGGGGGAAAGGTGTTTTGTTTTACTGTACTTTTGTTCAAAGGTGATCCACGGATCCACCAATCGGCCAAACGGAGGAGTGAAAGAACATGAGAAGAACTGAGACACCCTATAGGGATCCAAGTACCTTCTCAGGTACGGTGATTGGAGACTATTTATGTAGGCTTGGAGGGCCCAGTGGTACCCCGGAAGATCTCCTCGACTCCGCTCACGATCCGGACCTGGGAACGGTACCAATCCGCCTGGGGATCCTGGAACGACTGAGGAGTTCCGGTCGGAGGGGTCCCATCTCGAGAGTTTCTTCGGGTCTTTCATCGGGTCCGGACCCCGTTTCGGAGGGCCAAAGATTCTTAACCAGGCGCTCCATGGGACTGCGATATATGCCGCCCCATTGGCCCCCCAAACCACCCCAATGTAGGCCTGTATGGCAGTCCCATGGAGTGTATGGGTTAGGGCTGCTTGCTATTTTGCTTTTGAGAAAGGTTGCTTTTGGCGGGCACACACAGTGCAAAGGTTCTGACAAAGCTAGCAAATGCTGTAGTATCTGTAGTGGTGTGGTAGCTGCCCAAAACGTAGGTCCAAAGGGTTCTTTTGATTTTGCTTGTTCGGACCAACAAACTGTAGCCATGCAGGAGTCGTTGCGTTGACCAAGCTCCGCTTTGTTGTAGTTGTTAGTTGTTGTCTTATGGCGTATTTAGTTTGCGGGCTATGTTGCCGTGTTGAACAGCTTTCTCATGCAACGACATCCGCAAGGTGAGCATCATCCTTCTCATGAAAAAAAACACAACGCAATACAACACATGAATATCATTGAGGCCTTCGAGCTCGATGTGAGAAAATACAAGATGAATGAAACCTCCGAGTGGATGGGCTGCATCATCTCAACAATCCCTATGGATCCACATACCTTCTGAGAGGGTGATTGGAGACTATTTATGTAGGCGCCAGGAGGGTCCAGTCGTACCGAACCTGAGAAGCGTATGTGGATCCATATAGGGAATGAACAAACGACCTTCATATCCTCCAGGAACGAACTCCGGGACTTCAGCTCTGACCTTTGTCAGCCGGGCACCCTGGTCGAACCCGGTTCAAAGGAACAGTTCCCTTCTTTTTCAGAAGGGATGTCAACCTCAGATGGTTTGGTGGGGGAGGTACCATAACTCACAGCCATGCCACAGCTCTCTTATATAGTCGAGGCACCGTCAAGGAGTCCGAAGTGACTTCCGAAGTGGGAGCTTCTCTGTACAAGCCCTCGCGCACCACAAAAAAGCCGATGACAGAACGTCGGCCGCCTTCTTCTGAGGCAGTACGTAGAGCAGTCATGCGATGGTAGGCTTTGAGGTTGTCAAAAACGATGGCCGTTCCAGAACCTCAAACAGACCCAAACTGACTGACATGCAAATCATTGTGTCCTTGCAAACACATCATCCAGTGTTGGTTCTCTTCAGAACTGGTTGGGAGTCGTCTAGCTAGCAACACATCTGATCCAAGCACACCTGCAGATCAGTTGAGCATATGAGTGATGGACAACCTCTCTGGCCACGGGTTCTGCCCCAGGCGATGGTTCTGCCCATACGTTTGACCTCAAAAACCATTGTGAACCAAGCCGACCCAAGAGCCGACCCAAGCCATAGATTTAGTCCCATCCTCATGTTTCTTGTGGAACATGAAGATATTTGCATATGTATTTTTTAGAATCATCATTAAGCAAGACAAAACCTAAATCTTCAATGCAAACCACTTCTTGGTACAAGGGGGATGGATCATTCTTGTCTAACAAAGGTCCTTAGCAAAGCATCTGTACATGTCTCTCAACTCTAAACCCAGGAAATCCCACCAGATCACCATCCATCCGATGGATGTGCTGGAGTGTCCAGAAGGGCCCGGAAACCGCCGTTCAGCCGTTCCTGATCCCATCGTTGTGGCGATTCTATACACATACGCCAGTTCCTGTTCAGGTCCGCTAGGTGGTTTTGGATTGTTGATTCTTTCCATAAGTCTCGTTTGGGGGCGAGGCCTGGATTTGGAGTTTGCGCAAGTCAGTCTATCCCTTTGGCGCCAAAGGCACGCACTGGCACGCTCTTGGACATGGGATACCGAGAGCCACAGCCTCCAGTGGCTGAGATGGT
Organism: Durusdinium trenchii; assembly: GCA_963970005.1. Taxonomy (NCBI): domain Eukaryota; class Dinophyceae; order Suessiales; family Symbiodiniaceae; genus Durusdinium; species Durusdinium trenchii. The sequence continues at coordinate 242,866 of CAXAMN010006191.1, forward strand.
GATTTCCAGGTCTCCGCCGCTCAAGGTGTCATCCACCTCGGAGGTTCATGGGGCGTCAAACACGTCGGTCTCAGCACCTTTCCTTCAATCCCAACCTCGCCAGGACGGACTAGACTGGCATGCAGACTTGGAGTGTTGTTTCAATGGCGATTCACATCAAAGAGGACTGGAGACTGGAGACTGGAGATGTCAAAAAAGGATATGTGCTTTATTTGATCCGTCAACAGTGAAGAAGCGTTTTTTGGGTGGGTTCCGTGATTCCCTTTCGGACCGAAGCTGTGGCGCTCAGCACAGCTTCCCCAACTGCCTGGACCCGCAGGACTCCCGTGGTAGACATCAACACGAATGACCTCGGACTTCCGGGCGATTCATGGACACCCGGGTCCTCCGTGGTGCTGGTGGTGGAAAGAGTTCTTTGGTATTGCTCGGTGCTCGGTGCTGGCAACTGCTGGTCTGCTTGTCTAACTAGACCATGGACCCCTTATACAGGAATCGATGCGCAGAAAAAACAGTGGGTCCGACCTTGCACAAACATGGTCCGACTCAAATGAGCCGAATTGATCAAAAACTGTTGCCTCCAAGGCCTCCAAGGCACATGAGGGTAGTACAAACCAACGGATTCGATGTGATCGAAGTCACCCCCTCGCGGCTTCCGGGCGGGTTCTTCGTGTCTTCCGATGATGAAAAGCTGCCCAGTCCCAATGGGTACGTGCGTGTTTACGTGGTACGTGGATTCAGGCAAGACCCTCGTCGTGTCCAGTTGATGCTGCACGGTGCATGGTTCAAAAGCCCACAAATTAAGTTTAAATCAAAGAACTGGAAACGGTGATTCCATGTGATTCCTACCCGAGGATGCTCTGCAGAAACCCACAGAAAGCCACCATCTTCTAGCCAGACAACAGTCCAAACACGAAAACATCCGACTCACACTCGTGGTCCTTCTTTGTGCATCTGTCCCAGGATCTCCTCCCCCGGGCGCAGCTGGTAGATTTGGGACTTCACGATCACCTTGGCCTGACCTGGCGTGCATACCGTACCTGACCTGGAGAGGATCCATCATGAGACTGTTGATTCAACGCCAGGCCTCAAGAGGTAGTACAATCCAAATGGGGACTGTCGATGAATAACCCCGTGGATGAATCACCACCCCAAACATGGATTGTAGAAACTCTTCAGGCCCAAAGGGGATGACATAATGTATCATAGTGTAATAATTACATTATCAAGAGCCTACATCAATTTTTATGCGCATGAAGTCCGAAACGTGAAATCAGCTTTTGTCATGCTTTGTCGCTTTGTCTATATAAGGGACGCCTTGAACAAAAAAACTGTTCCGTCGCCGTGTGATGGTTCCTGCACCAAATGCCGTCTGTGGTCCAATATAGTTAAAACCACACTGGGTCGTCTATGGCTGAAGGTCAAACCAGGATACCTTGGTTGACCTATCTGGAAGGTCACACAACCTGGTGGACTGGTCGGGCTCCAGGTTGAACAACCCATCGCAATATCTCGGACACCATAGGACACCTGCCCCAAGTCTTACCAACTGGTCGACAACCCATCTTGGTCACCCTGGTGATCGGTCCCTCGAAAGCAGTCGATGCAGTGGGAATGGGTGGTTTTATCGAAGACCCTAACAGGCCCTGCCTCCTGTGAGCAAGGGGCGACCCAGTTTCTCAAAAAGAGGCTGCATGGCGGTGATCACTTGGTTCAAACCTCGGAGGAGCAGATCCGCGCAGCGGTGGGCACCATGCAAGGGATCGCTGACCGGAAGGGTTTGGGCTTTCGGGCTTGACAAATATTAACAATCAATTGCGGTTTTGAAGTGTTCCACAAGTGCAGCACTTGACTTAGATGAATTCCAAGAGCAAAGTATGCCCTTCGACGTCCAGCGCCAGCGCCGCAAAATGCTCGCAGAGCGGCACTCGCCCCTGGCATGTGGTGAAGCTATATGCCTGGCGAATCCCTTATATAACCTCTTCCTCTTCGGCTCTAGGGTCGTAACCACACATGGCGCTTTTTCGCGACGGACACGGACAAACAAGGCTCCCAAAAGGAATCATTTATTGGACAGAGTGGATGCTGGGAAGCCCACCCCTGACCCCCAAAAGCATCCAAAACCACCCCCCCCGCCCTTCAGAAATGGTGGGCATGGCCGGACATGATTGAGCCTTTTGGGAGTCCCCCAAACCAGGCTATCAAGCAACAAGTTGCAATTGAAACTATTGTTGTGGAACAATGTCTTTTCACCAACCGGACTACAGTATATATATATATATTGATATATGTCTTTAAAGCTGCTGTGGAACTGTGGAACCAACCGGACACATGTCTTGGACTGTTGTTGTCAAAATGTCTTTCATCAACTGCCTCTTCCCACCTCTCCCATCCAAGTCCTTTCACTCTCCACTCCAAGCAACAGTGGTACAGCCCACAACGCTCCGTAGTCCCCCGGCCCATCCAAGGAATTCCGCTGATCTCTCCGAAGCGCAGCCGCTGCGACTTGGCGTCGACCTGCGGTCGACCGGCGCTGCAGTTGGACCCCCTGGATCACCGTTCGGTGCAGGTTGACACCTTCCAATACCCGGGAAAGGATCCATGCATGCAGTAGATTATCCAGAAGTCTTCATATGGTTAAAGCATACTTAAAACATGTAAAAACAACCAAGGGCCTTCGACCCGAGGCTTCGGTTACTCTTTGACTTTCGAGTGACCTCAATGGCCTATATCAGTCTCTTCGTGTCGCTCCACGAACCACGCGACCCACGCGGACCCAAACGCCACGCCGCCTCCACCCGGGCCGGGATCCAACGAGGGGCGTCTGCCATGCGCGACCGTCCGCCGTCGGCGTCGCGCCGGAGGGGGATCTGCCAATCCTTCGGAGGCCGGACCGAGTTCGGCCCCGAGGTTCGGGGTGTGTTTCATGTACGGAGGCGGTGTGGGGTGGAGTTGTTTTTTTATATTTTTTTCGAAGCCGTCGTTGGGTCAAAGATTGGCGTAGTGACGAAGCAGCTCATTAGGCCGTTCCGGATAGAGCTATGAGGCTTTAAACAAAAAAGACAAGACATGATCCACTCATCAAGGCTACATTGTACTTTCAGAACTACCTCAATGCAGGTTTCAACGATTCGTCTGTCACATCGTGTATTTACCATGAATTCTGTGGACCACATCGCTGAGAGGACCAATTGGCCGGGTTGTTGTGTGTCCTCGTCGGTGTTTCGGGTCGCGCTTTCGAGAACGGTCTGAAGACAAGAACAAATGGGATGATCTCCCCTCATCTCCCCTCCACCTTCCTCCTTGGGAGGCTTATAACGATTCTATGTTGCATGAAATTGAGATGGAATCGTGTGAAAGTGAAATCCATGGTGCTGGCGGTGTCACACAGTCGTGCTCTGCGACTACCTCTCGGAACTCTCGAAGGGCAGCGGAGAGGATGCGCGTTTTACCGAATCCTGTTCCGAGTCAAATTGGCAGGTGTGGCCTATGATCCTGTGATATCCTGTGAGCATCTGCCAAGCTGCTTCTTCGTCATCAATCTTGGCTTTGGCTGGTGCCGGCGGGAAGAAACTACCACCACCTCAGCTGCAAACTTCAGGCGTCCCATGAAGTTGGGTCCAGCTTTAGTAGGTGCCTTTGAGCACTCCAATTTTGAACAAGTCAGATCTCCAAACCGAAAAGCACAGCACAGGCACATACTACAACCATCATGTATCCTGCCTCTGAGAGGTTATAGCGGTCACAAGCACGGTAAAAACAGCTTATCCAACACCTTCTTCTGGCGACCGGTTCAGTGTTTTTTCTATTGGTTCTTTACTTCACTTCCTTGATTGGTTCTTTCCTTCACTTCCTTGATGCTGCCCTTGGCACTCTCTGGCGAGCGTGTGAGAAAAGATATTACAGATTATTGCAGTATTTTTGATGGATTTTCCGCCTGCCGCCCACTTCGGGGCCAACTTCGGAGCCCAAGTCTCTCCGTCGAATTGATTCTTCATTGTTTCGTGTCTACCAACAGATCGTGGTCGAGCCCAACCTCTCTCCCTACCACAGATCAAGCAGCACATCGGATCGATGCTAGCACGGCTAGGGTCGATGAGATCCAAGATTTGGCCGCCGATGACCCGCAAATCGGACCTTGGGTCAGATGGTTCGAACCATGGGAACACACAGCCATGAGTCTCATAGGGCTCCTGGCCCGCCTCCTGAGAAAAATGGTTGGGTTGGATTTGGGGGGTCTAACCACCTTCTGAGGAGATGGTTGGAGCCCTAGGGGGCATGAGTCTCAGGATGGGGGAGGCCAATGCGATGACTTTGTGAAGGACATTGGACACATGGAACAAGAAACAGGAGCGCCCCTTGGCCTCCAGTGCCCCCCGAAAACGGAGACCAGGCCCAGGTGCCACCTCCTGGTGTACCACCCAATGCAAAACCCGGAAGATATCCACCAGCATCTTTAATATAAAATAGATCTGTTAGTCATTGTTCCTCCATTAACAAAGAAACCTTCATATGCCCCTCACGCAAGAGGAAAAACCTCTTCAACACATTTTTCCCTGCCCAACAAAAACAAGCCCAAAATAGTCCCAAATAGCCCCCAAGCAGCCGAATACTTCTTGCTCCCCTTCTTCTTTTAGGCCTACCATGGCACATGGCCCAGAGTTCGCTCGTTCCGAGGATGTGAGCGGCACCTCCCGGAGAACCGGTGTGTTCGACCTCTGTGTTGACCACCGTTGGAACCGATCGACCGAGCTGGTCAGCCAGTCTGGGACGGTCGGATGGTCTGGGCCTAGAGCGTTGGTGACCTGCTCCGTTTGAAGGAACTCACAATGTAACCATCTGGGAAACTTTGCCAGACCTATTGCAGGACGGTCATCATGCTTGAGGTTTCACTCTTCACAGTATCTTCGCAGTCTTTGGGTTCCAAGTTTGCTTCGACAAGTTTAGCACGGGCGGTGTCCAGCTTGCGTGTCGCGGCGGTGTCCCACCCCGGCGACCAAGTGACAGTTCCAGCCGAAAGCGTGCCGACATCGCAAAGTCGGAGTCGCGAGTCCGGTCATGGTAGGTCGCTCCCTGTCGGGACGGAGGAGTACGACTACCGGAGCTGAGCATGTGGGAGGAGCTTCCGACATGGCGGTGACTGGAATTCAGACTGAAATCTGAAGCCAACGATGCTCATGGCACCAAAAAGAAGGATGCTGGTGTCTATGAAGGCCAAATATAATACCAGGTACATGGATGGTATATCTGGGCTGCTAGGCTTTGGTCCAACAAACCGTCTGCTCAACAAACCAAACACCTGCAGGAGTGCTGTGAGAAAACCCATTTCTTCTCCTACAGTCCTACAGGACAAAGACCTCATTTTACTGGCGTTGGTCAGTTGGTCGTACAAAAAACACCACCAAGAATGCAGCAGGCTTTACATGGTTTTACTGGGTCTTTGGACTTGTAGGGTTCCTTCTACAAGGTAGCTTCTTGATTGGTCTGATAGGTATCTGTGGTCTCAACTGTGACCTTTATCGTGTCTCAGACCGGCAGCTCGACCCACGAGACCAGCGGTTCGACGCAGCTGGACTCGTCACTGTGGCCCCCCACACCATTCGGAGAGGATCAGTATCACTTAAATGTGATCATCAGTTCTGAAATCATCTGATCATATCTGATCAGTATAGGATTTAGGCCCACAACGAGAGCACTAAGTATGTATGCCGGCGTCGTATACACGGGGTCGCTCCGACCATTCATACGACTGTGGATGAAAACATGTGAAAACCTTGACTGCCTGACATCTATGGTTCCGGAACAAACAATAGTTGAATAAGTATAGGGTGGTTTTGATCTGGGCCTCCAGAATGCATTTCGGCCTTCAGGACGCAGCGTATGCAACGGAGCCCACCTGCACCTCTGGCAAGAGCGTCTCAATGGACACCGCTTGCTGCAGCTCCTCCGCCAAACCCTGGCGGCACGCCAGGGGTGTGTATCAATAATGTCCGAGCCTTGGACAAGAATACAGGGATCGATGCCAAGCATACCGCAAGTATCTAATACGGAATGTGTTTCTTCACGATCTGCTGGCTATCCGGTATCCCCTATAAGAATGAACCAAGCAGTCGGCCAGCACACCTTTCCGCACCGTTGGGTGGTCCGTTTACATCAAACGATCGCGACAAACGCGACAAACGCCGCCTGGCCTCGCTGCCGCGGAAAAGGCGATCGAACGACATCGTCTTCAGCGATCAACGATGTCCCGAAAAGAAGCAGCGCAACAAATATGGCAAGTCGTCTAAGTGATACCCTATAGGGATCCAAGTACCTTCTCAGAAGGTACTTGGACCCTCCAAACCAACATAACAGTGCCTCCAATCACCTTCTGAGAAGGTACTTGGATCCCTAGGGTATGTATCTTGGGTCTATCCTAATACCTGTAACAGTGGATGATGATGGTTACGTTGCAGGCCTTGTTTTAAAATAGCTCGTAATTAGATATATCCCAAACAATGCATGGGACTGGAATTGTTGCATTTACCCCATCCCTAGATGGCCCTAGTGTAGGTCATTATTGCACACATGGATGGGTATATTGAGTCACCATCCCAGTTCAACCCCCTCGAAGAAGCATTAACAACCAGATCCACCAAAAATCAATTGGGGGGTTCTATAGGCACTCCGACTGGGGAAAGAACAAAGACCTGGGACGACTCTATTTCTCCACACCGGACCTGGACTATTGGCTCTTGATGAATCATCTCCCCCATTTGAATTGAAAAACTCTTCTACCTCCCGCGCTCAAAAGATGGTCCCATCTGAACGAGCAATGCCATCAGCTTCCACTGAGTGAAATTGAAGAACCCCTTCAAATCTTCAAATGGGGGAGGCTATTTATTCAAGAGTCTACCTGACCCCCCCAACAAGTTGGACCCTTTCGGGACCCAGCGACCCGCAGCGCCTCGAGTGCCTCTTTGAGCAGCTGTGCACGGGCAGGGGAGGAGACTCGGAGCGCCACAGAAATCCGGGACTCCTGGATCGCGCGTGGGACTCTGGGCGCTGGCTGGTTGTGGACGATGGCTGGATGTCCGACATGATCAACACTTGGATGAGACTCCGGAGCAAGTCCTGTAGAAACTGAAGTTGGTGGGAGAAGGGAATTAACGTTCACATTAACCCAAACACTCCAAGTATGCCATATTTGTCTACGTTACATTGGGGTGGTTTGGCGGGTCACTGTATGCATATATTCCATACATGAAGTGCCTGTGATAATAACCCGGATAATAACCCAAACACTCCATTTAATGTAGGATCTTGAATAGTACACCCCATTTGGATTGCACAACTTCTTCATGAATCATACATATATACATATATATTGTAATTACAGTATATTGGGGGTCATTAATCAAGAGTCCATTTCATGGTGGTATGGAATATCCATTTACCGAAAGGGGGGTGGTTTCGGGGCGGCTGTGACATCGATCTATGGCTTCCTGCTCCCGCTCTCGGCTCTGACCAGGTCAACGTGGCAGCCGAGTGTTTGTTTTTCGTCCTTGGTGAAGCCAGAGTGCCGCTGGCTGGCAGCGCCCACGTAGATTTCCGCGTAGTCCACCTGGCGGCGGAGTCAGAATCTACGCAGCCCGTGTGCACATCTCCGAAGATCCAAACTGAAACATAGACTCGGAGTCTTACGGAACACGACAGCACATTGAGACCCAACTTAGACGAGTTGAACGATCTGGCTGCAGAAAAACAAATAACACAACATCTTTCTGAACCTAAGCTGTCAGATTCAGTTTTTTTCCAGATTGCCGCGCCAAAACACCTCCCTCTCCACACACCAAACGCTGCCAATCCTCACTACAGCAGCATCGCCTGGTGCTGCTCCTTCAGCAGGGCTTTGAGTGTCACCGCCAGGTGAGGCCAATCCGGAGCGAAGTCCATGCAGCGGCCACAGACTGCGATCCGTATGACGTGGCGGTTCAAAGCGCCACACGGCGCGTGGTTCGGGGCATGTTTTGGAACGTCGGATTTCTGTTGGCGTTCGAATTTGTTTGCAAGGAAATGGGACATGTTGGCGGAAAGATGTCATGCACGACACACAGATTCTTGGGTCTGGTCATGGTTTCGGAGTATATATCCCACAGGATCCATTGTGGCGTAAATATGACATATTACACTGGCCAAACAAAAGTTGAGCTTCTTGAAGCACAAACTCATGTCAACCCAAAAGCCTGTATTTTTTGTTGTTTGAAATAGATTTAAAACGGCGTGATAATTGACCATTCCACACCTGCCACGAAAATTGTACTTGACAATTCCATCCGGAGCTGACCCTACAGTGCTTTTTCTTTAATGTTTTTTCAACATGGTTGACAATCATCAACTTTTGTCTGCCTGAAGGGCAGCGCAAAGCAAACATGTGAAAAAAACACTGATCCGTTCAACCTCTGCCTGGATATTTTGCACGAGTATAAACCCCTTATAAGATTGCTTCTTTGGATGAAACATCACTGCTTAATTACCGGCAAGACCCTTTTTTTGGGCAGCGCAGAGCAAACATGTGAAAAACACTGATCCGTTCAACCTCTGCTTGGATATTTTGCACGCGTATAAGCCCCTTATAAGTTTGCTTCTTTGGGATAAAATCACGTTTCAATTACCCTTCAATGCAAGACCCCTTTTGTGACGCAGGGCAGCACAAAGCAAAAGTGTGAAAAGCACAGATCCGTTCAACCTCTGCTTGGATATTTTGCACGAGTATAAACCCCTTATAAGATTGCTTCTTTGGATTAAACATCACTTTTCAATTACCTTTCAATGCAACACCCCCTTTGTGACGCACTGGCCAAACAAAAGTTGCGCTTCTTCAAGCACAAACTCATGTCAACCCTTACCCCCAGGAATCCTACATTGGGAGACCTGGGGCCGTGTGGGCGGTCATTTTTCACACCCAAAAACCCTTAAATGTTGTTGATATATATTCAAAACGGCGTGATAATTGACCATTCCACACCTGCCACGAAAATTGTACTTGACAATTCCATCCGGAGCTGACCCTACAGTGCGGTTTTTTGTTTTTGTTTTTGTTGAATGTTGTTTGAACATGGTTAACAAGCATACACTTTTGTCTGCCTGAAGTATGCTGACCTGCATTCACCACCCCAACACCGGTCATATCGGCCGGTTTCGAGCGCCACAATGAATTGGTTTGTGTGTGCAACACGTGTCAAACATGGCAGCAAGTGGGCAGCATACAGGGAGTTCAACACCTATATCTTATTCAGATCCCAAGATACCAAGGCGTCCCTACCCCAACCACTCACCTTGGAAGATCACACAAAAATCGCCCAAGCAAGTACAGCTTCAACCCAGCTCGCCCGGAAGCTGACAGCGAGTGACAGCGAGTCGGACTTGTCGCCCAGACACCAAACTTTAAGGCCAGCCAGAACTGCAGAATGCAACCTGATCTCTGCCAGGACCCTCCTGTCGGGGTGTCCTGGCTGGACTACCCCACACTACCTATAGGCTTCCAGACAGGGCACTCCGACTGGAGGGTCCTGGTGGTCTCTGGTCATTTCGGACACCGAGTTCGATCTCGTTCCGGTCGTTCCCATGGAACGATCTTCTGTTTCTTCTTCTTCTTCGACGGTCGTTCGATGGTTCGGTGAAAGAGATGGGCCAGCTTTGTTTAAAGGGCCATCTCTAATAGAAGGGATTCATGCCCTATATATAGATGGGCCAACTAGTACTTGTAGAACTGGTTCGGCGTCTGGACACACTGCAAAACAAGTATTACAAGGAAAGGAGGAATGTGGAATGAATCCTATGATTGCACACGTGTCACGCTGTCAGTACAAGTGAAACACACGCCCGCGCGAACATGCACGTACACGCCATCCGTCGAGAAGCACTCTGGATGCTTGGCGACCTCAAGCACCTCTGCTGCTGCTGGTTCTTGGAGTCCGGTCCTTCGCAGGTCTCGGACATCAGAGACCTTTCGCCAGTCGAAGGACAGCTTCTCCAAATATCCTCAGTCCGCCAGTCGTTTGAACAAGCCGACACGGTTTTTTCGGTGGACACCCGAGATGGACACCGTGTGAGAAGTAGCAGCAACTAAAGAAAACCAAGGATGGTGTGTGAGAAATGCTTTACATCGACCAAGGATGCAAGACAGCGCCAGAACACGAGAAATGGGACTGGAATATTGTACACTAACTTAGCCGAACTGATCGGTAAAAAAAAAGATATATGATATATGATTATATATATGCATCGTTACGTCGTTGTGTTTGGAATCACGGCAACAGAAACCACACACCTTTCTGAACAGAACAGAGGACCGGGCTCAAGGTGAGTCAACTTCTTGCAAATGAGGCAGGAGACACAAGAATACCTAGAACTGTTTGACTTGAGTAGAAAGATCTCAAGAAGGCAGACTTCTTGACATTCACATTGCACTATCTTCTGCAAGTACAAGACACTGTATATTTGTAGAAGTGTCACATCTAGTGTCACCTTTTCCCATGCTCACCACACTCCTCTTCTTCCTCCAAGTTGCGCGCCGTGCGCTCTTGGCATTTCTCTGGGAGCTCCAGATGCTGGACAACCACAGCCTTCGGCTCACAGACTTCGATGCCCAGCTCATCATCGGCCTTGATCTGTTCCAGCTCATCCTATCGGAGAGATTTCACCGGTTGGTTCGTGTTCTGGGGATAGTGTTCGAATTCCTGCTGAACCAGGAAGTAGTAGGCAAACATTCGGTAGCAGTCAGCAACTTAATGGAGTGTTCAATGCAAACCGTTCTCTCTAATGTGACCTTGTGAGTGAGATGTGTAGATTTATATATCAGTCGCCCATGTCCGAGCGACTCGATGGAATGCGTTTCAGGCACGCACCGACCATCGGCCCTTGACATCTATTGGCCAAAAGGAGCAAGCGGGAGCAGCTGACTCCCCTCCCAACAGCAATACTTGGCAAATCTTGGCAAATACTTAGCATTTGAGTTGTAAGCATCATATTTTAGTTGTTACACTGACAACTCAAATGCTTACTTATCCATTTCAACGCATGCGTGACCAGTACCGTTCGCAGTTCCATTTGCCTTGGCCGATCATTGGGGTGCCCCCGATGACGGCCATCCACTCACTCCATGGAACTGATCTGTATAGCAAATGTGTTCGGGTCCAAGAATCAGTCACCTTCAGTGAAGGCTAAACGGAGGGTGTGTGGTCACGCGCCTTCCACGACGTTAGTAGAATAGGTTTTTGCAAAACCCTTTCTGTGCACTACCCTTCCGTTTGCCTTTGATTCAGATCTACTTTTTGTTCTGGAACTGACAAACGAAGTGGGAAACCCTGTGTTTGGGGATTTCAGGGTCTTCCAACAGGCCATGCCATCCACAACACTTGTTGGTTGTTTGTGGAGACTTTCAATCATCTTAAATCTACCACTCCACTGGCCAGTCGACCCGTCTTCTTCTGTCGTTTCCCGGCCGCCACTACCGGTGCGTTGAACCGGTGCGAGCGGCTTCGAAGGAAAGGTCACCAAAGGATGGACGCTGACGTCACGGAATTCGTCCAACCAAAAGCTTCTTGTTACTACTAGTAAGGCACTTGTTCCTAGTAGCGTGGCACTTGTTA
>CAXAMN010006191.1:254505-305363 GCA_963970005.1 Durusdinium trenchii
TGTTCCTAGTAGCGTGGCACTTGTTACTAATAGCTTCTTGTTACTACAGATCGTTGGAGCTCTGTTCGGAATTGTTGGAATCGGTGAATGGGTCGCCTCAAAAAGCTACTCCTCAGGTCAACCAGGATACCCTGGCGATGGCTGAGCTTTGCTGTAGTTGTGTAAGCATGTATAAGCAACAAAACCAAAAAAGTCTGACCATGTCTAACCACATAAGCTTATATAAGATAAGGTTGCAATGAGCAAGTGACACGTGCTTTTGAGGAGGCAAACAATCACGTATTTAAAACAAATACATGAATACATGATTAAACTATACATGATTCATTCATTCATTAATTCATTCATTTGTTCTGCGGACCTTCCCAGGGCCTGACATAACATAGCCCGCAGTAAATACACAACGTGTTGAGTGTTCAAGTAGGTCGTTCCATCCTTGGGTTGGCTCTTCTTCTTTATTTGGCCTATGAACTCGCTCGTTGGACTAGTCCAAGCGTCTTGCCAAACCAAACAGGTGCTCCGTCCCCATCGCGCCTCAAAGCAGGCCCAACAAAACAACATAATTTCCAAAAACTGGTGGTCTTTTAGATTTCCCAACGAACTTTGACATCTAAAACTGGTGCTTCCCGCAAAATACATTTTCCCCCACTGTTCTGCTGCTTTCCTTCGGTCGCCGGCGGCGCGACTGAAGGGTCTGTGAATGCCCAAATGGTGTCGTTCCAGCGGGAAGGAAGCCAACATCGAATTCTGGACAGAGCCAGGTTAATACCCAGGATTTATACATATTTGTCCATATAATATAATGGAAAATAATGGAACATTAATGGAACTTATAACGGATTATACTGGAGCTGAAACCAACTGGATGGTCTTGCCTCTGCCTCAAAAAAGCGAGCGCCCTTTGTTCCTTCAACGCCTCCACATCCCATGTAAAAACGCAGCATACAGGAGTTGGTCATGCAACAACAAGCAAAAACATGACCACCTAGCACTTCCAACGGGTGCCCTGTCTGGAGACCTGTAAGTAGGGTGGGGTAGAGTAGTCTATTGGACACCCAGAAAGGATGATCCTGGTAACACGGGTCAGCTTAGCCAGGTCTTTACTGGTTCGGACCTGAACTGACAGATCCGCAACAAGGATTGGACAGATCCAGCCGGCTCTTCTCGCGGCTCAGTGACCGCGTGACCCTTCTTTTGTGTCACGACTGTGGAGAGGCTCTGCATGGCACACCCTCCGCCCACTCGGGACACGTGGAGCAGCTCGGCCCGGCTGTAAACCCACGGCGGCGGGAAGAATGCAGACGAAACGAAGTGGCGGTCACCGATGTGAAGCTTCGAAAGCCGAGACTGATAAGCTGCCCAAACGCTCATGGACCCTCATATGGAGGGGTCCGGGGTCTTAAATCCTAGGTCTTGAGTGACCAAGGGCTGTTTGGAGCGTCTCGGTGGTTGTGAACATGAGAACGAGCACCATCTCTGGACCTGCTGACCCATTGCGATCTAATTTCGATCACTTAAGTCTGTAAAAGGTCACTGGGAAGGTCCTTCACATCCATACCAAACATCATTATAGGTTTATATAGGTGACATTAGTTTGCTGCTCTGCAGGTCTTAACCATCTCCAGCCCCCCGCGGGGAAACCTCTTCTTCGATCCCCTCTGCCTGGCCGATCGTCACGCGCCCGGCCGAGAGGTAGCGAAACAGCTGCTGTAAGACCTGCCGGCGGGGTTCGCCGTCGACACGGAACTCGCCTTGCCGACGAGACGAAGCCGTCGAAGCCGTCGGGAGAAGGGACTGACTCATAATTCCCAGACCCTCAAACCATCCATACATGACATATTTACCTACCTTGGGGTGGTTTGGGGTAACCCCTCGCGGCCAGGGAGGGACTCACGGACTCACGGTTCTTCTGATGCCCCTCACGGTGGAGTGTTTGGAAGATGGTAGGTTCAGGTATAGCATGTCTTTCACCCAATTAGAGTGACTCGACCCATGTTATATAACATAGTACAGCAATACTACAATAACATAGCACAGCTAATTAATTAGTTAGTTATCTCGATCAAAGCAGTTTTAAAACACAATGCACTCACCTGGATCTTCCCAGTGACCAAACTTGATCCCCTGTCAAACTTTGGTCTCCTCTATATAGGCCCGTGTAAACGGGTCGCAAACATACATGGATTCCAAAGCTGGTTGGAGGTCACTTAGGCCTGTCAAGGGTCACTTGTACTTTTACAGGGATTCCACTAAGACCCCGGTCACCTACGGAGTTCTCTGGTCGCACTCACTCCATCCCCGGTCGGTTGAACCCCTGGGGGTTACTCGCCTGGAATTGTCGCAGTTTGGGATCTGGATGCGCAGCACCCGCCCACTGGTGGGAGATCATCACCTCCGTTCTCGACCAACAGCGGCAGCTTAGATCACCCGGGTGGTCGGGCAGAAGGTGGTCCGGATCACCCGAGTGGGCATGCTGAGTGATGTTCGCTTGCTGAGCCATGTTGAAGTTTGTTAAACAAATTCCGTCTAGCACTAGCTGCATATTGTCCAAGTGTCGAGCACTATGTTTCTTTTTTTTTGCTATAGTGCGGATATTCTGTCCTTGTTGAACCCGTGGGTTCCGAACCGGATTTCCTCCCTGCGCGAAGATCGAGAGACCGCAGTGTGTGAAAGAGCGAACTAAACCCGAGCGTCGCTTGGTGGGCAGCGACCGCCATTCCTGGCATCGGCCTAGTTCGGAAAAGTCTAAGTGGATATCAAAACACCCAAGCACCCCTGTCTGGGGCTGGGCAAGTCATGACCCATAAAAACAAAAAAACACATGGGTCCACCACGCTGCATGACCCAACGAATTACTTGGCGGGATGGTGCGGGGATCTCTCCTTTTTGGATGGTTTTTTGGAGGTGACTTCGTACGTTCCGGAGATCGGGTCACAACCAATAGAAAAAGGGGTCTTTCGATGAGGTCATCCACGGGGCATCCATCTTTCGCGGGGAGGGTCCTGGAAAGCTGCACCCCTTCAAAAGGCAACACAACATGTCCAGAACCAATCCTTCTTCCGCTACGAACGTCACCAGAAGCTACTATATAGGGGCTCCACCCTCAATTCCCATCCATTGCGCTCGTTCGAGGATTTGCAGTCGGCCACCCACCCGCGAACCGTGGGGCGCTCAGCCAAACCTAGAACCGAGCTGGATGGATGGATCAATAAAAACACCTCATTTTCCCGAGGAAATGGATATAGTGCAGACCCCAAAAGGTGGTTTATATGGACCCCCATCTAGAGGACATCATGGGGTCTGTGGCAGCTATTCTGAAACCACTGTACATGAATCATGAATGTGATTGAATTGTGAGTGTGTTCAGTTAAATTCGGGAGAGCCCTTTGTCTTTTAAATGGGTAGACTGGTCTATGTGTGTTCAACACCTTTCTACTTCGCAAAGGCCCGGCTCGTCTGCCTACCTTTCAACACCTTGTGCAACACCTTTCTCCTCTCCGTGAGACAAAAGTGTTATCGGAGACGGGATCGGACTGGTGGACCGGTTGGTTCCAAGTAGCCACCGTGCATGAAGGCGTCCACCGCTTCAAAGCATTCATCCGAGTCAGCCTCGACTGGGTCGATGGGTCGACTGGGTCGACTGGGTCGATGACCTTTTAAGACGATGGAGATGACCTTTGTTCTGGTGTGGTTCGGTCACCAACATCTGTGGTCTTCTCACTTGGGTCGTGACCTAGGGCTGGCCTACCTCCGTTTCGAAGATGTTTGCAGTTGGGGTGGGCTATTTGGGATCTCACCGCCGAGCATTTGGAGCCCTAGGGGCCAGAAATCGACAACTGACTGGTGCTTAGTAGGGAATGAGGGAATGAGCCCCAATAGAGATTCTATTGGATCCAGCCACCCTCATTCCCTGGATCCAGCCACCCTCATTCCCTGCGAGTCGCACCAGTCAGACCAAAAATATAGGATGTTCGGCCCATCTAAACCAAGAGCACACTCTAGAAGGTTCTCGAGAAAAGCTCACCTCTCCGACCGACCGATCTCATCTACCTGACGCGAAGGCTGGGAGTCTGGGAGAAGCTGGATGTTTCAGCAGGGGGCGCAGGGGGCCCGCCCTTGAGGGAAAGTCCTGGCAAATAACACTTGGATGATGTTGGATCCAAAAAGATCCATATTATTAAAGTCATTATATGGAAAATGCCGAGCCACTATTTTTTTAAAAAAATATAACATATTAAATATTAACATATTAAACTTAACTAAATATACATAATGGAAAATACAATTACCGAGCACCAATGACACAATGACATGTGCAACAACCCCAATGGAAACCGGGCTGTCGGGCTGTTGCTTGGGGCTGTTTGTATTTGGGCAGTCCACCCTGCTGTCGACCATCTATGGACTTCACTCGTTTTCTTGCTCTCCCGCCTTCTTGCGTGCTGGCCAAAATGATGGCCAGACACCTTTGCATGATCTGGCCATCCAGAAGTTCCTCCAATTTCTATATCCGTCACACCGAACCGGTGTGAAACGCTAGGTAGAGAAGCACGATACTATATAATATATATATATATATTTGTAGGGAGCTCAAGTTGTGGAGGAGGGCTCACTGTATGTTGTAGTGTCCTTTAGTCTTGGCTTCAAAGCAACATTTGCCAAGAGTTGATGCAAACGACGAACATCTGCAATACTCTGGAAGTGGATACAAAGCCTCTCTCTCATACGGGAGCCACAGAAAACACAAATCATATAGCATTTATATGCCCTTCCTGCTCGTCCTAGTCCATAGCACGCCGTAGTCATGTTCATCGCATTGCAAAAGCGTAAATGTCTTCAAGTGGCTCTTCGTAAGACCGGAAATGCGAAAATTCAAGCAGGATGGATACGGGCAGCAGCCAAACATCCTGCCAAACAAGTGGGGGCAATATGCGACCCAATGCGACAACAGGATGGACAGCCAAAAACGGGCATGGACCAGTGAATTCTTTGGCGGGGAACGAAAGAATGGAGTGGCCTCTATATGGCCTGAGCTTCAGAGTTTCAAGCTACACTATACTAAGATTCTTAGTCCCCTTAGCTAGTAGTCCCGCAGCAAACTAGACTGCTGGAACAACTTTATCTTCAAACCACTTGTGTCTTGCACACCCACGGAAGTTCTGTAGACTTCTGCAGAGTCGGATCAGGTATATGACATGTACAACCGATGTGAAGATTTCTATAGTGAAACATGTTGCATACAAATGCATACAGCAATGATACATCTCATGTGCGACCCCACGCCTCAACCGAGGCCTCAGCCTCCTCGACCTCTCCGGTGGAAAGGCCTTGCGGTGGAGAGATCCATGTGCGCCATGTGAAGGAGCCGTGCGCCATATAAGCAGTGCAAGAACATCTCAGGATCAAAGGGATCAGGCCCAGAAAACCACTATGATGTATCTAAGTGTTGCTTTTGTTCTGGGATGTTCTGGGTGTTCAGCAGTGCTAGTTTTATCTAGTTTTCTATCCACAGCAAAATGAGCCACCTGAAGCTAGAACGATTGCGGTCGTTGCTCTTAAATTCAGCAACGTGATAGAAGGTACCGGTACCATATCATATATATATATGTATAAGAAACAAAGCAACATTGCTTTATAACATTTCCTTCTTAATAGAAGAACAACGTCACATCTTTGATAATCTTATCCTCCCTTCGTGCTTCTTCATCATGCTTTGTTCCAAGTTACCACATGGTACCAAAAGAACCACTGGTGATCGGCCTTTTGCAAACGAGGTGTTTGCCACTTCCCTGGAGGAATTTCTTCCAGTGCACTGGAATCCCCATTCCCATCCGAGGAATCCCCAGCCTTGGAGGTTAGGACAACTGAATGCATTACTTCCTGTGTTCCTGTGTAGCCACACTGGCAACAACTAAAGTCACCAGAGTGGTTGCAAAGCCCAATTGATGCTGGGGGCATCACTGCTGGACTCCCTCCTGAAGATTAGGCGTAAAGCGAATGTACGTTCATCCCAGCACGACATGGCCAATGAGGTGTTCGCAGCGAGGCGAGAATTCCACTCCACCATTATCATAATGGAAGTGGACAATGGCCCCTTGAATGACAACCTTTACACATAGGTGGTTTTGATTCCAGGGAGTCTAACAGAAGAGCTGGAAACACCATGGATTGGATCACAAAACCCAAAGAACTGGCCTGTTTGGGGTCACACTTCCTAGGGCAGCTGAGAGTTGAAAGACACCAATGCAGGGACCTCTCCAAAGTCTCAGGCTGGAGGCATCCTAGACCCCATAGCGTAATGCAACCACCAAGCACTTCCCTGTGGGTGTCAAAAAGAGAGACCTCCGCAACGACTCCATGAGTTCCGCCCCTCTTTCCCTCCCTTCCCTTCGCTGCGAGCTCCAATGAGGGTGCCTTCCTCCAATGAGGATTGGCTGGCGCTGGTTCCCATGGCGGAAAGGGCGAAACCGCAGCCAGGCCTGTGATTCTCTTAAACGCCTTGGAAAAAGGAGGGTAGTTTCGACATACCATTTTCCAGGGTCCCATGAGTCTCTTGTTGCTGTTTGGAATCCATTTTTTGGGGCCAACCTTTCCAGCTTCAATGTTTTGCAAGTGTATCAACTAAACAAACCAAAGAGGTGGTGGCACCTACAACATGGTTCTGCCGCCTGATGTCTGTTATTGCCGATTCTGTCCGAGTGATCTATGTTTGCTCAGCAAAAAAAGGCAAAACACATGTCTCACCAAGAAGATTCACTCCCTCTTTCAGGGGAACTTCACTTCGGCCACTCTCTCCCAACAGGCTTTGACAAAAGCCTCTTGAGCCCGGATGTTCCGAGTCCGTCCCGCCGTCCCGGGACACTGAGGAACCCATATCCTGGGATCTGGATCTACATTCGTTCACCTCCTTCTGTTCCATGCGTTCCGCTCAGGACTTGGAACTCCGCGTGTAGGGATTTTTTCCGTTATGGCGTTACAGTCTTGCTTTTTCTCTTCGGAACTAAGAGCCACAAGCGACTCACTCGCTCTCGGCGCACCCGAAATGAAATAAACTTTCTGAAGGAACTCCTGTGAATTCTCAGTGGATCGAGGTTGGAACCTCCGAAGCTTTGACCTCTCCTGCCGTCCATGAGATCCACCTGCCGAAGGTTTGTCCGTCTCCGGCCATGGCCATGAGGTTCGATCCAACGGTGACAAAATGCCCAAGTAAAGGTTGAACATAAAAATATCTGAAACCACCACCCAAAAGTTTCATCTTGGGTGTATCCCATTCTCGTCCTTTTCTCAGTGAATGATGATAGTTAGGTTAGTCGTCAGGCTGACATGTTTGACTCCAGGGAAACATGGGACACACGTGCCGTGTGCGGGGCACCTGGCAACAAACCGGTGAAACCTGTGGATCGCGGGTTTCACCAATCCCCCCAGTTCAGGTTTTGCAGGTCAATAAAGGTTATTGTCCACTGACGTCCGGATCCACATGACCTGATCAGGATCGATCATCTTCGTTCCGTCCTCGGCAACATCAGCCTGAGACCGGGTTGCGCGACGGAGAATACTTAGGTGGTAGCCTCCGGAGGTGTCCAATTGATGGTGAAAGAATTGTCTCTGCTCCAAAAAAGTCTAATGAATATCTCCCACAGACAAACCCGAAACTGGCCAGTTTTCCTGAGGAAAAGCCATTCTACTGCTGGCAGGCCATACATTGGTTCAGATTCAGACATAATATGTCCAAGAAGAGTGTATATGATTGGATCATTTGTTCGGACGATTTCCAGCAGGCTGATAGCCCAAGGCCTTCGAAGAGGATTAGATATTGGTGAAACATTCAGGCATTCAGGGCTTCAATGGAAACACGCTTTTCACTTGGAAAGAAAAGTCCGGCTCTTTGTCCAAAGAATCTTCCGCATAGTGATGTGATCATAGGGTCTTGAGCACTGAAAAGTTGATGAAACCTTGGCCTGGCTCAGGCTGACAGGAAATCTCCCAAAAGCACAATCACCTAACTTATATAGCTATCTATAAATCAATGGACCTGCCTTATGGCAAATAGTGGGACTCTACAGGGAAAGGAACCAATATTAGTGTGAGCTGCTGACGAATTAACTCAAAACATACCGGGAACCTTCGACAGGCTACCTGCTACCTCTTGGAGAAATCAGTCTTGCAGAAACAAACCGAAAACATACCAAAACAACTGAGTCAAGCAATATAGCTACACAAGTTGAGAGCACCATTCATTGGCCTCGTCATTGCATTCTGTTGCTTTCACTATACAGAGTAACAAAAAAGCAAGGAGTCGAAAATAAGCAAAAAATCTGAGGCGTGATCCTGCAATGTATGACTGGGCATTTGAGTCTAAACAAATGGAATTCTTGGCAAACAGCCAAGAAACAATGACAGTCTCCCAAATGACCCCCCCAACAGTCTCACAGAACCAAACGAGTTCCTTGCCAAACCAAACAAAGGTTGACCTGGTCTGGTTTCGACGATTCAAATAGTATATAACACATAGTAGATTTTTTTTGGCATATTTTAGCAAAGCAATATGGTTGTTTGGCAAATCAACGGTGCCTTGTTCGTCCTCGGACATGCCTTCTCACCGAAGAATGACCAGAGCTGGGGTGAAAAAAATCAAACACAACGGCGGACCGGTGGAACTTCACATGGCCCCTGTGGCCATCCCTCTGGTACTGTGGCTCCATCCCTCTGTTTTAAACCACTGGTCAACAAAAGAACATCTACGAGCAACCAAATCCTTGTGAAGTTTCTAGTCTGTGCAAACGAACCACATCTTGTTGAAAGACCGCAACTGTTGTTGTTCCCCCCGTCTTTTGATTTTTTTGGGGAGCAATCCTCAAAACAAACATGAACAAACTCTTCGCCAAGATCCGCCGAGCTTGGAGCGCTCCTTTTGGTTCCGAAGACGATGGGTCTGTAGGCGGCCACGGAAGGACGTTCCGCGTCGCGGCGCCGTCCGCGGTCGCTTAAGGGCCTGGCAGCCAAGTGCCCGGCCCGTCACAGTGTATTCCTTTCTGGTGCGAGCTGTGCTCTGGACATGTCCGAATTCAAGCAAAAGAACGAAATCTGTGGGCAATGTTGCGATCGTTTTCATTGTCCTGTGCAAGAGCTGCAAGTTTGATAGAAGGTCATGTCATGGTCTGTCAAGGGAATCCTGAACTTTCCTCGATTCATCTTGAGTCCATTGTCTCCTCAGAGCTCAGCTAGCAGGAAGTTCTTTCCTGGATATCCCAAACAAAATCACACATCAGCGCTTCGTCCGCCTCAATTAACAATGCTGACATCACAGTGAAGATCGCTTGGCTCCCCCCCTAGCAGGTAGCGGTAGCGGTATAAGAAAGATTTGAAGATTGACCCAAGAAGCAAGTCTGCGCCCCGCAGAATACAATAAACATTGCTGCTGCACTGCACACATTTTTTTCTCAGCAAATGCATGAACAGCAAGATCACTCAGTATCAGTTATAGTAACAGTATTATAATAGTAATATAGTAGCTCTCGTTTTACACAGTTGGGTTGGGTAGTCATCTTTGTAATGCCTTCCCACCAATTCCGCATGCTTCCATGATTGTTCCACAACATGGCGGGTAGGTACTTGTTTATATACTGTTATAAGTTGCAGTGACAGGAACTTGGGATGCCCGGGAAAGACTTCGCATGCAGCTGTACGACGGCCGTTGGCCAAGAGAAACATCACGACGTGCTGCACCACAACAGTCGTTGCTGAAAAACGCCGCGAAAAAGGTCGTTACTGAAGGCTCAAACATGATTGGAGCAAGCCCCCTGTGTTCGACATCAAAGAATCCATGTTTGAGGTACCAAACCTGTACAAAAAACAGTCAGGTATAGTTTCTGTTTGCATGAATGTCGATCAGTGGTTTTGCAAGTATTTGCAAGTTAAGAGGAGACAACAGGAAGGGGCACCCAGGAAGGCAATCAACCGCGTCTCAGTCCATTGAAAAGCTGTAGAGTTCCAACAAAAACTGGACGATATCATCAATTTAAACGGTATTTGTCACTCCTTCCAAGCCTTCATCTACTGGACGATATCCTTAGATTAAACGGTATAGTATGTGTCACTCCTTCCAAGCCTTCATCTACATAAAAGCTGTACACATATGAAAAAAGGAGAAAAGGGAGTCGAATGTTGTCCGCCACAAAAATACCAGAAACTCAGGCACGAAATGAAGTGAACATCGCAAACTTCATCAATTATCTGCATGTATTTGCACAAATGCTTAAATAAAGTCCAACATACAATAAGCTGACGGACAGCCCAAGCAATCGTGTAAAAATCGACGCAAAACTACGGGCCCACACCCTCGAATAAGCTGTACCCTGGACGTGTTGGCACCCAACTTTCCCCAGGACATGCACCCATCAAATTCATTGTGATTGCATGATCATTGCCTCTTTACTTGCAGGAAGTCTGGCCCTGATGAGCGTCTAGAAGAAAGCTACCGAGATCATTGGAAGACTTTTTGAAATTGACTGGCCTCATTGGTTTTGGATCATCAAATTATCAAAACAACACCAACTATACGTATTATTACATGTCTCAGACCTGAGCACCAACTACCAATCTGCCACCGCCTCAGGTGTTTGGAGTCCTCCAAACCCAAACCGGGATCCACTGGTGAGCAATTCCCATCTCCTGAAAGTACTAAGCACTGGTCATCTACGAGATTGGGGGTCACCATTGACATTGTAATACCTGCCACGCGGTCGAACACATGTTTGTGTTTTCTTCTTTTTGTGCAGGAACAAAAACATGCAAATCAAAGGGATAAACACAGCTGCAAAAGGAATGTTTGGTTATAGATAGTACAGTATATCGTGAATCATAACGTATATCATAGTATATCCTATCCGATCCCAAAGTGAGGAGACATCAAACGAAAGCAGCACAGACCATATTCCCAAGCTTTCAAATTAAGGTCTGAGTGTGCCGCCCAGTAAGTGGGTCCAGTCTGATACACTTCCGGCTGATGGACACCCTCAGTGTCTGGTGGTTGGCCTGAGATACTGGAGACATGTCAAATATACAGTACAGACTAATAAAGGACTAGAATAACAGCAAAGCAAAAACAGCAGCAGCAGCAACAACAACAACAACAACAAACACAACACAATAGCCACAATTGCTGGGTCTTATTAGCCCTTAAGCCAGTTGAACAAATGACTGGGCCAGCTCAATTTTTGGGCTGCAAATCCGGCCAGAGTGGGCTCCCTCAACGCCTGAGCACAGAGTGTCACAGCAAAGCGCAAGATGTCCATGACCCGCTATGTGTCAAGAACTCCGTACCCAAATCCCATAAATGACCATATATTATGTAATATTAATATCACATATACATAATATATATATATAATATAATACTATAGCATACTATAGCTATACATAACCTCCGTTTCAACCACCCCAGTGTCGGTAAAAAAAACACCAGTACCATTGTGTCAATGTAGCTCTGCTCCGGAACGCCGGTCACGGCGGGTCGCACGGCGGAGGTTCGCGTCGAAAAGCTGTCGACGTCGAGTGGGATGGGACACACGCGATGGTTCTTGGATGTTTCTTCGGAACCTATTGGGGATGGTGGGGAAAAGCTCAAACCAGGCTTTACAAAAACAGGGACAGATGACAGATTTTGACACATTAGAGTTGGTCGAATCCTCAAGACTGTGTTTGACCAGCCCCGAGTCCTGACGGGGATGTATCGATACAACTGGAACCCAGGAGAACATCAAATATGTCACGCATTGTCACGCATACCTAGAAGCACCTGGGGCAGAAATTTCTGCCTCAGTCCGATTTGCCCGGGAAGATTCGCGGATTTAGGGGAAATCCGCGCCAGGTAGGAATTTCCGCGGGCAGCAGGGAATTTTTGCCTCAAGCAAAATCCAACATAGCAACTCAAAACCATTACAACTTACAACCTACCAGGTTGTCTCTTCCATGATTGCAGACCACATATCGTTCTGCATAGCTTCACATCTCAAGATCTGACACCCTACGATTTTGACACTTCTAAATTCATGACATTCACAAAGAGGCTGCGACATATGTTCAAGCCCTTCAAAGGCATCAAAGGCACTGTTCTTGAATCCCGCCTTCTACCAGGAAATTTCCGCCGGTTTCCCGGGTATTTCCGCCGTTTTCCCGGGTATTTCCGCCTCTTTCCCGGGTATTTCTGCCTTTTTCCCGGGCATTTTCGCGCCAGGTGTTTTCAACTTTGGACTGATTTTAGTCCTTTTGTGGTCATTCCGCACAAGAAACCTTCAAAAACAAAGACACATAATATATGATATGATGGTAGCCAGATTTGCAGGTGGAGGTGGGAACTTAAGCGCTGCAAATTGGTTTTTCTCATTGCGGTGACCGTTCCAGGCAGAAATGCCCAATGTAAACCACAAACATATTCAACTCCTCTAGAATATGTAGTCTTTGTCTCACTGGATTCCTGAAAGGGAATATTCGCGGCAACAAAAATATTTCCGCGGCAAACAGCTGATTTCCGCCCCAGGACGGGAAGAGCCGCTCTTCCCGAAAAAGGCAAGAATTTCTGCCCAAAGGATCTTCTAGGTATTGCCAAGAACTTCCCCTCAAAAGCACAATTATCTTTCCTTGCGGCGAGGCAGGTGTCCTCTTATACTCTCGTCATGTCTTAAAGCAGTTCTATCTGGAGTGATTTTTGGTCAGATCGGTCCCAAAGGAAACCAAACCGAATCAACCATGGACAAGAAACATCCACCACATACAGGAAAGATATGCATTTGCACTCTCCTAAAGCCTACAGCAGGAAATCTTCAGCTACGAATTTCAGGTTAGTTGACACATGTTGTATATACAGTGTATATATATATATTGTCTCTCTTTGTATACACACGCCATACCACTTGATGCTCAACAAAGAGTGTATGAAGAGAGTTTCTTGCGGCGTGTTTCACTGACCGAAACTCAAACCACAGAACATTGACCTAGCAAATAGAGTTGACTTAGACTTAGACATTGGCTATACTCAAATGGTTGGACTATCCTGGCAAAACGGAGGGTGCTCGTTGTTTTTTCCTCCTGCTGGGTGTCTGGGGGTTCGTGCTACTTCAATATCACAGTGCACACACTAAATGACATGTTGAATCGAAAGAGTACAGCCTGTGGGTCAAAATGAGGAGGGGTGCAGGCCTTCGGAAAACCCGTTTCTTTTCGGGGGACTGATGTTTTTCACTAAAAAAGGATCAACACCGCTCGACATCGGTCAACACCGGTCACTCTCCAAAGATCTCTAGTCAATCAAGAGATTCACCAGCACCAGCCAGTTCGGATGGGTCTTGAATAGTAAAGACATGTATATAAACACTCAGTTCGGATGCGTAGCCGGTGCTCATCTCCAAACTGGGTGGTGAACAAGCATGTGATTCAAGAACTCGGAGCTTGGGATGTTCTTCGGAACCCACTTTTGGGAACTCGGCTTACTCACCAGGCTGGGCAAGGCCAGGAGTTCCTCGCATGCCGAAGCCCTCCCCATTTCCTTCATCGATGTGTGGCAGTGTCCGCAGTTTCCGCGGTTGCGCGCGGGCGACACAGCACGGCGGTCGCCTCAAGTGTAAAAATAGTCGACTGAGGCAATGGCACCAGTAAGCCTCATTAAGAGGTCACTGTGCCCATAGTCCTGAGACGTGACTGAGCCAGCTCTCTCACCAACCACCGAGTGGCCCCCCAAACTGTGAGTCTTTGGAGGTCGTTGGTCGTTCAAACCTCGGAACCCAGCGACCCAGCAACCCGGCCTTGGGCGGGCACGTCCGTCCGTGGTCTGTGCTTCGTCCGTGGTTCATCGCGTTCGAGCGAGTGGTTTGGCCCCAGGACGGTTTTCACGCGCATCCGTCGCGCTGTGTGTCGACCCGTCGCGGACGGTTTGGGCCGGTGGGTTGAGCGAGCGACATGCGAACGTGTCGCGCGGTCGTGCGAAGACGTGGACCGGTGACCGGACGTGACCAGGTGAATGTCCCCGGTGGGGTCAAGAAGAAATAATACCGGCAAGAGCTGAAGAGAACCGTCTCCCAAGCACGCCTGCACCAAAGAAGCCTCCGGGGATTCTAACATATCCTCATGATAGGTGTCTTCCTTGTGAGACTGCAAGTCCTTGGTTGGCTTCATGTTTACCCTAAATCCAACGATCCGCTTGAGCTGGGAATGGGCCCTCCGCCCCTTGTTCCATGCCCTCTGCCCCCAGGGTCCGTCCTCCGCCAGTTCCAAAGCGGTGGACTGGACGCTGGGTGTGGTTTTGGAAGGATCCGCCTTCCACCTACGCCGCATCAAATTCATGTGGGATGATGGCAACTCAAGCGATTCAATGTATGGAAATCAAGCTGGAATAAAGCAGCCACGTGTCTGATCTTTAATCTTGATATTGCTGACGATGATTGCGCTTCATGATGATGACGTTGTTGATTAAAAAACACATTCAATAGAATAGCAATAAACAATGTGTATATATTTGTATGTATTTAAAATTTGTTATGGTCAAACCTGTGGGCGGTCGTTGCATGTGATGAGTGTGCCAAACCAATAACATTAATAATAATCAATAAAAAAAAATCTAATATCACATATCATGTCTAATATTTATTAATCACATTTAATCACCATTAATGCCATTAACCAATGTGTACATGCTCCAGCAAGACAAATCCAACATCCGTTGCCCACGTGCTTCTTAAGCAGTTTGTGGGTCCTAGTCAGTCTGTGTGGATATGCTATTTCGTTTGTCTTCCACAGAACAGGTTCGCGTCCACCTCCCTACAGCATTCATGAACAGTACTCGACTATATACTGACGGGTGATCTGGGCTCTGGTTTCTCGTGGTTTCTCGTATCGCGTTTCAGCAGAATTGATCGTCCTGAAAACGTGGCCTTAGAGCTCAGTATAGAACTAAACCCCTCGTCATGACTCTTGGCTCCAATCCCAAATGGTGATTCATATTCTGAAGGCCTTGCAAAAGACATGTCTTTGGCACTTGAGCCCAGGGTTCTGGGGGGCTGTAATGACCCAACATGAGCAGTGACAAAGAAACAATTCGCGCGTATCACAAAAGAGCTTTGCGACCAGATCCATCATTTAGAAGATCCAATCCGTGGAATTCAGCCAATTCCTCTAGGAGTCTGAGGGCAAAGACCAAGACATGGCTTTTTGTCGTACCTGCCTGAGCAAGAGTTGCACCAATGGCCAATTTCCATTCCTTGGTGCTGTGACGGCTCCCACAGCCGCTGCCCACCCGAGGGCACTGCGAGATGCCATGGGGCGGCTGGAGTTCGGACGGGTCAGCGACGCTCAGCTACGAGCCACACCCGGCCGCACGGCCCATGGGACTCGCAGACTTTTAATCTCCCTAGGGCTCCTGGCCCACCTCCTGAGGTTCGGTGGTTGGGGTGGGTGCCAGGGGGCTCTAACCACCGAACCTGAGGAGATGGTTGGAGCCCTAGGGTTAATATGTCCACTTGAGCCACTCTAAAAACCTGGAGTATCACTTTCCTTGCGCGAGGCCTTACGCGCTGCTTACGCGGCCCTCACTTTTGCTTACGCAGAGCAAACTTCCGAAATGCTTACGCGAAATGCTTACGCAATCTTACGCAACCCAGGGTATTGCTTACGCGGAATTCGATATGACAAGGTCCTTACTTAAGATGTAAAGGCAGGTTTTTAGAGCGGCTCACTTACATACCAAGATCATCCTGTCTGGGTGTCCAATAGACTACCCTACCCTACCACCCATTTTCCAGTGCTAGGCACACTCTGAAGTGGTTGAAGTTCAGGAGGTTCAAGTTCGTACATATTCCAGTCGCGTGGGGCATATGCACACTGGATTGGTTGATTTCCAGAGGTCAATGGTAAATATTCCAGTCCCATGTGGGTCGTGTTTGGGACATGTTCGGTGGACGAGAAGAGAACTCCCGCCTTCAAAATCCCATCTCGGAGCGTGAGTGGGAGGCTCTCTGTACCGCCCAGGCGCAGGGTGCTGACTGAGAGATAATCTATAAGGCTGTTGAGAAGGAGCTTCCTGTGAACACGCACCCACTAGAAACGAACATGCTTGCAATATGGCCCAAACAATCCATGAGAGTGCAATATTGACCCACATTTGAGCCCTTAAAAAAGGAGAATTGTTAAATTGAGGACATGTTTTTGATATGTTTTCGTGTATATACATGCTATTTGTTTTTACATCGTTTAACTATCACAAACCTGTGGATGTGGCGATGTAGGACGCCCGTGGTTTTGCCGTTCTGTTTCCGCCTCTCGGGTCCGTCGAACTCGTCGTCTCGGCGCACCCCACGAGGGTGCGTGGCTCGGGTGCGTGGCTCGGGTACGTGCTAAGTAGCTTCTGAGGAAGTACTTGCAAGTGCCAAAGCAAGTAGAACCCTGATGGACTTGTCTTATCTAAATGCATGGGCATGGTTGAAAAGACGGGTAAAAGCAACCCTAAAGCACAGAGCTGGAAAGAGAGAGTATGATCATTGGAGTCATGATGAAGGATGTTTTTTGACACCACGCGACCTTGGGGTCTGGTCAATGATGTTTTAGATTGTTTTAGTTTATCACTTTGAGAAATTAGGGGTTCTCGAGCTCTAGTTCCTCTGACTGGAACCTCTGGTTCCCTGGGCCCAGCGGGCTGTTTTTTTGGGGGGATCCTTTAGTGTTGCCAGCCTCAGTGGATTCCAAATAGGGGGCGAGGGGTGGTTGGTTTCGCCTTCGGGAGCATTGCTCCACCGTACACTCACTATAAATTGATGGTCCCACCCCCTGGAATCATCATGATAATCATGAGTGGAAAATGGTCCCGAAATGAACTAACTATAGTTTATACAATGTTCATCTACAATCTACCAGCACCTCCAACAGGTCACCAATTGAAACCTGTTAGGGCCTAACAACCCTCCAAAGGAGACCTGTTGGAAGCTGCTGGTATAGAAACATCTACAAACATATTTTTGTTCCACTTCATTTCAGGGAGTGCCACGCGTCCCAGGGCGTCCCAGGGCGTCCCACGAGTCCCACTCTGAGCATCATTGCGGCCACCTGCAAGGGTGTCCCACCCGAGAGAACAGAGAGCACACTCCTGGCGGAACCGCCAAACGTGAAAGCGTTTCCGAACCGGAACCGGAAGATGGACGACACCGGGCTCTGGTGTTGAAATCCATGGATGGAAGAGTTACACTTTGGATGGAAGAGTTACACTCTGACTATCATGGAAGATCATGGAAGTGGATGGCGCAACACGGCCGGACAGCCAGACGGCCCCGTACTGAGAAAAACCCGGGTAGGATGGCACCAGAGGATGCCAGATGTCTCTTGCACCAGATCGCAGGCCCGGTCGACATGGAGCGCAGCTGGACCGCGTTCGCCGGTCGAGCTGCGTTCGCTGTTAGCATATCTCTCACCTCTAAAGCCTATTGATGGTTGGAGTGTCCTTATTTGGTTCGTGGAGTTCCTTGAGCTCTTCCGCGAGGAGTCAATGGTGCGAATGGTGAAATCCGAGAGCGTCTCCAGCCGCCGCACCTGGCAAAGTTTCGGAACATCTGTTTTTCCAAGGAGATGACCATCCAGTTACCGAGTAGAGAGCAGCAATGGCAGCCCTGAATTTGCAGCTGAAAAAACAAGATGGAGCCAACGAACCCGAATGCAAACACGTTCGACAAGCTACATATGTCCAAATCACACTCTTGTAGGACACTCTTGTGGGTCACTCTTGTAGGAAGCTGTTGTGGGACACTCTTACGGGACCCTCTTGTGGGACACTCTTGTGGGACACTCTTGTGGGACACTCTTGTGGGACACTCTTGTAGGAAACTCTTGCGGGACACTCTTGTGGGACACTCTTGTAGGACACTCTTGTGGGACACTCTTGTGGGACACTCTTGTGGGTCGCTCTTGTAGGAAACTCTTGTGGAACACTCTTATAGGACACTCTTGTGGGACACTCTTGTGGGACACTCTTGTAGGACACTCTTGTGGGACACTCTTGTAGGACACTCTTGTGGGTCACTCTTGCAGGAAGCTCTTGCGGGGCACTCTTGTAGAACATTCTTGATACCACCAATCATCCCGCTCACCTCCGACACGCCATATTTACACTTTACACCAGCATGTTTCGCGCTCCCCTGTAGCACGGCGCCACGCAAACACACTTCCCACCAAGGCCGCGCAAATCCCAATGGCACTGCGACATCACGAACGTAATTTCGCCACACCGTCTGCCCACGGGCTCCCCAGTGGCATGGCGCCGGCCGCGCAAATCCCAATGGCACTGCGACATCACGAACGTCGTGTCGACACGATCTGCCCACGCACTACAAGCGTTTCGTACGAGACTTCCTCCAAAAGTCATGCGTACAGTCTCCAAAACGAGCGTTTCGTACGAGACTTCCTCCAACAGTCACACGTCAAGTCTCCAAAACAAGCGTTTCGCACGAGACTTCCTCACATGTCAAAGTCTGCAAAGCGAGCGTTTCGTACAAGACTTCCTCCAAAAGTCAAGCGGAAGCACCCATCGGAGCACACACATCACGCGGCTCTGCCAAGCAGTTTCGCGATTCCAGCCCCTCCAAACAACACCCGCTCACACGCCAATCCCGACAATATTCCTCTACCGCAACTCACAACCTCACGATTCCCTACGCCTGCCACGAATCTTTCCGCGTCCCCATGTCTAACGCGCGCAAAGTGCGCCTGCCATGAAATGTCACCTTCGTCACCCCTCGCAACCTCACGATTCCCTGCGCCTGCCACGAAATTCGCACTTCCGCACTTCAAAAACCGCGCAAAGTACTGCGCCTGCCACGAAAAGTGACAATATCATGTGTCATGTGAGCTTCAACAAAACTTGCACCGCACCGCAAATCCTAATGGCACGGCCACATCCAACACTCCAAAAAACACGAAACGCTAATCCCAATGGAACTGCGCTGAAAACTGCGGATCTCACAAAACGCTGTGCCTGCGCAGTGAACTCAACCTCCATATACTTCAACATCTTACATTTCCACACGTTTCCATGCTATTTCACACGCATCTGACACGTCACGTTTTCATCCGAAACCCTCTCCAAAAGCTTCCCCCAAAGGCAGCGCCTTAGCGCCCTACTGCGAACGGCGCCGAACGGTTGGGGGATAGACTTTTTTGTGGGTGGCCGGCTGGCCTGGCCGGTGGCCACGGGTGGCCGGTCATCGGTGGGATGTGGCCGGTGGCCGGACGTGGCCGGATGGCCGGATGTGGCAGGTGGCCGGCCGGAAGTGGCCGGATGGCCATTTTTCCGGATGGCCGGATGTGGCCGGATGGCCAGAGGTGGCTGGTGGCTGGAGGTGAGTCGGCGCGTGTTTTAGGTCGCGCGGGTGAGGGTTGTATGTGGGAGAAAGCGTGGAAGATCTGCAGATCACCGCACCCTTAAATAGATATTCTGGGATGGTTCCAGTTGATGGTGAGTAGTATCCCCGCACCGCAGTGTGTGTTTCCTGAGCGGCAGTTTAAATTTTGTCCTGCAATAGTACTTCTGAGCATGACCGTAGCCCCAGAATAACTAAACCTTTTTAAGGAAACGGAATGGCCATCCAAAACCACCTTTGGTTACACATTGTTGGTAGCTTGAGCAGTAACTATAAACTGTCTCCAGGACCGTGGGGAATACATGCAATAGGCACAACGTACAACACTCAGCCGCCTTGCAAGCTGACATTTTGCAGGGTTACGGACAGCGAAAATATGCAAAAACTAGTCTGTTGTGAAACTCATCAACCGACCTGTCCGTTTCTGCACTTCTTTGCGCTGGCCCGTTTTTTGTCCCGCAGGTGCAGGAGCTTTGACGTGTTATGTTCTTGCGCGCTCGTGGATGAATAGCTGGGCGAAGAACTTGTTCATGTGGCGCACTGTGTGGCCTAACAGGCTAAATTGCGAGTTCACGCTTTCAGCAATGCTTGTTGGGAAGGTGCCCAACAAAGCACTATTCACTTCCAAGGATGGCAGGCAGTGCTCCTTGCAATACGCTCCGGTGTGTCCTGCTGAGTGGGAGTCATCGATGATGAAGCTCATCTCTGATAAGCGATGAGCCATGTCGGATGCATGTTGATGCTGCAAGCAGAACAGCTTCGAATGGATGTACAACAACATGGAGATTGGGGAGGCGCGCCGCCAATTTGGCTTAGAAGTGGAACCTCTGCGACAAAGACTCAGCACAAATCAGCTCGTTGATGTCAATGATCAATCCTGCATGGTTAAGGCTCATTTGTTGTAAAGCTTGGCACACGTCACTTGACTTACGCCAGCTATAGATATGTGCCGACTGATTCCGGCGAGCCCTTTGCCGCTTGAGTGGAGGTTGCACGCGCGCTTGAGTGTAGGTTCCTTGAGTGTAGTCAGCTATTGTGAACGGTTGCGGACGCAGAAACAACACGTCGCGAACAAGGCTCTACCCCTAGACCCCCAGAGTTAAACGAGAACCCTTCGCTACGCATTCGGGAAAACAGAAGCAAGTACCCTAAGAATCTGGGCCCGCAAATACATCGGGTTTGCTTGAAGTTGTAGGGTCCGACCCCTGCGAAGAGGTTGGGCAGTAAAAGCACTGTCACTAGCAGGGCTAAGAGGTTTGGCTAGCCCCCGACCCAAGGCCCGGAGGTCTCCGATGTTGAAGTTTGGGACGGCATCATTGAGGTTTGTTTGGTTGCTGGTGCTACGATGCTAACTGCTAGTGCATTGGGACACTGATGCCCAATTTGCGATCTGGATTCGGAGAAGCAGGGTTCCGGGGTACCATGACCCATGGTGCTTCCCGTGTGCACCGTCAAACGCACACAAAATGTGGCGAAAGCGAACGTCCCCGGCCTGCGCGCTGCGGTCGGTGGCCGCCCAGGTGCTGGGCTGGACGTTGGGATCTGCCTGAGCCTCCAGCAAATAGGCCGCATGCCGTTCCAGGCCTCCGCCACAGGACCGGGCATGGACTTCGTACCCCTGCTAGCTGTGGTTGATCTCTGGAACCTGGTTTGGTCTGAAAAACGCTTGAAACCCTTTCAGTTTGCAAGCGAACACAAATAGCAACAGAGATCAACGGGGGATACGAAGATTCATAGTTTTTTTTGCAAAATCGCCTCGTGGCTGGTGAGGGAGGCAAAAACGGGGTCTGCTGCAATGGGGATGCTCCTGTTGTTGCATGATGAACATTGGTTGTGAAATTATTACATCCAATGATGGCATGAGTAGCTTTCAGTGCAGCTTTCGAAGCAAACACCCAACACCAACCAGATCATGAACCCTATATGGGAAATAAACACAAACAAAAGCCACTAGAAACAAGCATTTGCTTGCTAAAGGCGGTGTTCAACACACCCTAGCTCACCCGACCTCTTTTCCGCCATGGACGGACCAGCCTTGTAAGACGCTGATGCTCAAAGGACTTTGACCCAAGGTACTCTTCCTGTCGCGGCAGAGTGACGAATGGATGATGAATCACCCCTGAATGGAGGGGTCCCTTTGCTGATGCGATGGAAAAGCGCGATGTGGAGTCCACTGATCGCATGTGGAGTCGCATTGGTATAAGCATGGTAGGACTGTGAATGTGGATGATGTACACGCAGAAACTTAATGAAACTAATATTGTACATTACATGACTCAAAAGAAGTGGAGGTCGATTCTTTTTCCACCCAATCAAGAATCATCATCCTATAGTGTCTCTCACATCTCTGTAAGGGTCTTCGCTTCTAGGCCTAGGCCACTTCCGTGCACCCCCTTATCTAGCTGATGCTCATAATTAGGAGATATTTGGACATATTTTTAGTATCCATCAGCACAAGTCAACATGTTGTTCAAAATGACTGCCAATCAAGGCAGTCATGGGGGACATGGGGACTTGGTGCAGGCATTTAAAGGTTGACCATGAACCACCACAAAGTAGTTGCTTGAAGGCCCCGGACCGAACGGTTTCACCAAAGTGTCCACCTGTTGATCTTTGGTGGGGAAACCAAGGATCGGTTGAAATCCAAAAAGATCTGCCAAGTCTCTGGTTGGGATCAGCCCGCAGATCCGCCAGCGTCTTCACCACTTGCGGATTTTGGGTTAAGACCGCCTGAGTGCGAGGTGCGGGTTTTCGGTGCGAGGTCGGGACCAATAACTCATAGGATCTTTGTAGGTGGGGGATGTTGATGCTTGGGGCTTGGGGGGAAGGTCTTGGAAAACCGCTCTCCTGCAACCCAGGCATTCCAATGAGGTGCCACTACTTCCCAGAGATGCCAGATACAAACTCTACAAAATACCCGTGGATCCAAAGAAAAAGGGTCGTTCTATGGGTCCTGGGTTCAAGAATAGTTGAATCAATTATAAAACCACATAATATATAAACCATTAGAATATAGTTCTACCACGGTCTGTATCAATATGCCTGTGGTATGCCTGTACGTATACGGTGCAAACTTGATCCCACCATGTATCCTGTTTTATCTGGTGACTGGATGATCCAGAGATCCTGGATGTTCCAATGTCGTTTCTTCTTCGTCTGTGTTTGGTGGTGGGATCGAACACGGTTTGGCAAAAACAAAACAAACACATATTTCATCATATTTCTACCAAAGCTCACCGAAAAGGTGTTGATCCAATTCTGCTCATAGCGCTCTACTTTAAATTGGAGGTTGTGCAGTGTCCGTGATGTAACCACGCCTTTTTTCAAGCTGCTTCTGCTTGGTACTTGTGAATAAAAGAAGGAACAAGAGTTGAGCGTTCAGCTGCGTCTTCAATCCGCATCCTCAAACCCTTTCAACCCAATTACAAAACAAAGCCCAATAATCCCAAGATTGAACATGTAATATCTCATACCTCATATCACCACCAGGACCAGGTTCTTCCTTCCTGAATTAATCTTCAGATCCAAGAAGCACAAATCATCGGAGAATCCCCTCTCAGGTTGGCCCTGTGAATGTCCATGCCCATGTCAGCCAAGACGGGGATCACCTGTCAACGGTCCGTCGTCCAGTGTGGAACGCCCCGGAAAAGGTGTCGCGTCGGGTAAAACACGGACAGCGGCTTCGCCTGCTGCAACGGAAAAACGTGGAAGAAGCAACGTGTCGTTGGGGGGCCACCTTACCTCAAGGTCATTGACCGAAACCTTGACCTCACCTTGACCTCATTCCGGAACCGGGAAAATAACACATCAACCACAAGCCCAACACTCAGCCAGGGCGCCACCAGTCCCAGCGCCCAGCTCAGCGCCCAGCTTTGGGGGGAGTGTTCGAACGCTCGGAACACTCGTCATCCTTGATCCACGGTTACCTTCTGCCCGCGACCCTCAGGTCCTTCATCGTCCTTCATACCCTCGGGATCCAGTGGTACCTTCTCAGGTACGGTGATTGGAGACAGTGTGATGTAGGTGCCATCAGGTTCCAGTCGTACCTTCTCAGAGAGTATGTGGGTCCCTCCAAAAAGGTCCAACCTACAAGGGAAGGACCCGGCTCCGACACCTCCGAAGCTCCGATAAATCCGAGTCGGACCATCGTTAACGTACCATATATGGCTATGGTGGTCTGACTTCTATACGTCGACGCTCCGAAAGACCGGTCATCTTGACGAGTCACTTCATAATTGCCAAAGAGCGCTGCGATGCCGATCAACGAGTTCCTCGGACTCGTCCGTTGTGGGATATGGAGGGAGTCGGACCCCGACCCGAAGCATCCGGAGGGGTCGGACCGTGTCTGTCTCAAATCCCTTGGGTTTGAGGGACCAGTCGGGCTGTGAACGGAGCGTTTGGGTATGGATGAGATGGTTGAAATGTCAGAAGGTTTCAAAGATGGTGCTTTGTCTTTCTCTTGATGGAGAGGGGGATGGTTCAATGTTTGTTCCTATAAGTCAATATGTCTAACTTGTGGATCACAACTTCGGTCCGTCAACAGTGCCCCACTCTTCTTGTTTGGGGATGTCCAGTTCTTGGACAGAAAAGACACATCAAAACAACATAATAGGTCTCTTGGAATATGTTGAAGGGAGCCAAGGCCTCAGGAAAAATTGCCAAGCACGCGTGACTCAAACAAGCTGGGTCTCTTGAAAGAAAATTGGCTCCCACAAGTGATGTCAAGGTCTACATCTTGTCCTTTTTATTCCCAAGTGTTCCAAGTACCTCCTCAGAAGGTATCTGGACCCTCTTGGCATCCACCCCAAACACCTGGTACGACTGGAGCCCTAGGGATGTCCTTGTGCCGAGTGTCCCTTGGTTGTCACGAGACGCATCGTGCTTTGCTCCAGCATTCAACAGGCAGGCTGCCACCTGAGAGTCAGAACGAGAGAGAAAGAGAGGGACAGAACGAGAGGATGCCGGCGGTGTGTGGCATATAATCTATAAATATGTACAATGATAAAGCAAAACCAAGTGGATGTACAAGGTCATGGACACGTGATGTAGCACAGCAAAGCTTAATTTGGTACGTATTCGGGAGTCGGTATAAATTTACACAAACATCCATGGTTCTTGACCCTTCTTGACGTTTCCCTCGCCTCTCCCTCTACATCGTTTGTCCATTGACACCAGGGGATTTGTCACTGATCTGAAGAAAGACTTCGCCCAGAAGGTGTTTGAAACAAAAACTCTCCAGAAGCAAATATAGAAACATATCAACAAATACTATAAGTGAACACATCCTAGGCACCTAGGCAGCGACACCACTTCTTTGCACCTCCAACTCCTTTCCGACCAGCTCAGAACTGCCTTGCCTCCAAGAAATGCTTCTATCATCGTCTATCTTACTTTCTCGAGACCTCATTCTTCAGACCTCTCCCACTCTTTTCCGCCTAATTTCCTTTTGTTTCCTAATTTCCTTTTGTTTTGCCGCTCTGCTCCTGCGGTGGCCGTCATGCATGAGTGCCATCGATGGAATGAACAAGACCTCTCCCACTCTTCCGCCATGTTCGCACTGGCCGTAACCATCACCCAAACACACCCGGGACCCGTCCCTGCGTCCCGCGTCCGCACAGAAGCCCTTTCGCCTCACTGGTGGAGAAAGCTGCCGAGATGGAGAGCGCCGTATGGGTGCCCTCCAGTTGCACCTCCCAAGCGACGCACGGACAGTCCGTTGCACCTCCCGCTGTCACCGGGCGTGGTCGTGCTGGCCGTGCTGCCGGGAAGACCGGGATCACCGATGTACGAAAGGCCGCCGAAGTCTTAAGACTTTTGGGTTCTGGTGTTGCGAACTTAAGACTTTTGGGACCAGAAGTAAACTCTTTGTTTGGGGGGGTCCAGTTGTCACGATGATGTATAGGTTCATGGAATGCTGATTTCCAAAGTTTGCCAAACAAAACTAATGGGTATATAAGCAATCTAGCATGAGTATAAGTCATATCATGATACTAGTGACAATATGCTATCTCATGTTGATACAATTTTACCATTGATAGATATAATCTAACATAAATAATTAGAAATTTTGTGTAATGAAGTATGTCAGAACCCGGATACATGCTTCAGGCAACTTGAAGATCGTGATTTCGTCATTGTAGCGAGAAACGCGGGACTGAACCCTGCGAGAAGCTCCGCGCGAGTCCGGGTGATGAGAATCATGAGACTTGGCGAGCCTTGAGAAGTTTTTGGCCATCAAAGCATAGACTTGGACAATATTTCACTCTAAGAATATGGGTCTTGATTAAGTGCCCCCTAAAAGCACATCCATTGATACAAGTCTCTTTTTACACAGCCATCTGTGAAAGGTTGTCTGTATTGCAGCTGTCACAGAACACACTGAATGCAGGCAAAGCAAATTGGACATCAACATCTTTAGCCACCTGCATCACCATGGCAGAATCGCGGCCCACATCCAGCAAGACGAGCGGGGCGCAACGAGCGGGGCGAAGACGAGCAGACTCGTGCTGTCCACTCTGCGATCCCCTTTTTGTTCGGCACCTCTCGAATGGAGCCCTTCCAGGTGGCATTCACCTCTGCCTGACAGGTCCGACCCGGTCGTCCGAGGTCCCGGAACGTGGGGGTGAGCCGAATTGGACCCCCTGGCAGAAGGGGTAGTGGCGGCTCCGCCGTTTTAACATGTTTAAACTTAAAAGAGTCTTTGAAGCTAAGACAGAGTCTCTGGGGAGTATGACTAGATGGACAAGTATGGAAAGAGTTTGCAAAGCCTGAGGCCTGAGGACTACTTGAAAGCACTGACACACACACACACATTGTCTTCCGCTACGACTGACGACTACCTCAGGGCCTATGCAACATGTCTTCCGTCTGTCCGGAAACGACCTGTTAGCATCTCAAAGTAGCCTGTTGGGGGGTCCTGGCATGTACCTGCGACACCAGAAACTCGGAAATTGTAGAGCATTCCAGCGTTCCTGAATTCATTCAAAATTTGGTGTGACAAACAAATGAACTACAATAAATTAATTACCAATATAATTACCCATATAATACACAACCGCAATTTGCAACATGTGGAGCTTCGCAGGGATTCGACACACAGAACAATAATGTTTGACTACGCCACTACGCTTTTTGTTCACTATCCATTTGGGGACTTTCAGAGGCATTCAAACCCGAACGAATCCGTACTTGCTCTTGAAACATTCAACATTATACAACATTTAACGACGTATGCCCGTACCCGTTCAAACCCATGCGCACCAGCAAAACGGCTTAGCAAGTGAGGTCTTGCAGTGAGGTGTTGCAAGTTGCGGTTCCGGTGTCAACAGGTTGCGGAACGTGTCGGAGCGTGTCAACAGGTGTGTCGCCTTTGGGAGGGTCCTTCGCCGGTCCCGGGATCTCTGTCGCTTCGGTCGATCGGGAAGGTGGGAAGGTCTGGGCCGAGGAAGAAAGACACCTGAGCTTTGAACAGGTCCAAAGAAACCTTTGCTGCTCTGTAAATTGGCCGCTTTGGAGTGTTTGCATCCTGTCAAAAAATTGTACAATCGTACAAGTTCAATCCAGATGCTTGCTTTGCTCTCTGTGGGTCTGTGGTTGCAGACCTATCAGACCTACTGAATTCTAGATTTGATGCGTAGCAGCTACGTCCAGCGTCCATAAGGCCAGGACATCGGCGGACATTGGAGGGTCAGCGGATGTCAGCGTTGATTCATCGGCTTTGACACGAAACCGCGTGGTGACCGGCACATGCCGTCCATTGTAGACTTGATTCATTTGCTACATCCCTAGGACATTTGCTACATCCCTAGGACATTTGCTACATCCCTAGGGATCCACATACCCTCTGTGGTACAGTGACGGTGTTCGACACTGAGACATGTAGGTGCCAAAACGTCGGGTCCAGTTGTACCGAACCTGAGAGGGTGGCAGTGGACACCTAGGGCATGATCAAACCTATTCTCGGAACTATTCTTGGATTTGTTTGAGGAACCTGGAAAAATATTCACCAGAGGGGGAATTAGCATGATTTAACCGTAAGGGAAAAACAAAACATGACCTTAAGCAACACCAGGTATTGGTCCAACTTGTTGTACCGGTATAGCTCCATTTGGTGAACCAAAACGACAAAGTCGGCCCGGCTGCCTTTGGCGAGAGCATGGACATCCCTTGCCCGGACCCGTGCCTTTCCGTGGGTGGGT
Source organism: Durusdinium trenchii (assembly GCA_963970005.1). NCBI lineage: Eukaryota > Dinophyceae > Suessiales > Symbiodiniaceae > Durusdinium > Durusdinium trenchii. Next base: position 282,095 of record CAXAMN010006191.1, read on the forward strand.
AGATGAGTCTTTCGCTACATTTACACACAGTAAGCAGGCGGCAAGGAAGGCCTTCTTTTCAGAGGGTCTCTGCTTTTTTGTTAGCAGCAAACACCTGAGATGAAGTCTTCATTGTGTGCCTTCTCACACGAACACGTGTGTATTTTAGTACACAAATGGTTTTCCCTGCTTCCAGGGGTCGTTGCCTGGGATGTCTCCCTAATATACACCTATGGCCCATACCCTGATGTCAACCCCACCTTCGAGTCAATCAGCAGCTGAACAGTCTGTGTACATCCTTCGATGCACGCGAGCATCAACGACCTGAGGTCGGGGAGCTGGGTGGCTCCGAAAAAGATGGAGGGAACATGGATCATGGAGCATGTCTTGGATTTGCTTTCCGGAGCCTGGAAAAGGAAAACACATGGACAACACTATTCGCCAGAAGCGGATTCACTGCCCATAAGGACACCATATAACGTAAGCAAAAACGATCTGGACGACCTGCTTGGTGCGTAGCACCGAAAAGGAGCAGCGGACGACCAAGTGATGGGAACCCCATCCTTCTCGCCTTTATCAGGTCCTGGCCTACAAACATGGGGAGATCACATGTGATCTTTCCAATGTAGTACAGAAGTTGGGTCTCTCCCACCAGGGCTGAGTGGATGATGGTTAGGTGGCCGACATCTCTAGCTCTAGTGATGTGATGTTCTAATTACCCACTGTTACAAGTATTATGGCATATTAGGGCAAACCTAGAAGCAACGACCACATCGCACGAGGTATCATCGTTCGAGTGGTTGTTGACACAGCAGATCAACAAACACTGCCGGTCAGCATCCCAAAGTCTCCAGCTCAAAAGTATCACCACCATCATCCCCTTCCTTCGTCCACTAGTGTTGCATCAATTGTCAATAATTACGCGTGCTTCGTTCTGCTTCTGAGCGAGCGGCGTTAGGCCTTCGTTGAAGTAAATGCTGTTGAAATGGTAGTTCACCTTCGGTGTCTCGCAGCTCGCTCCATTCGCCAACATTTCTCGCGCGCGAGCCCACACGGGTCAGTGTGTGTGTGAGTTGGGTGTGTGGGGGGGGAGTTGGTGTGATCGTCAAAGTGTTGAAAGAAACAGTCTGGTTACAGTCTGGATAGAATATGATAGGCTCCCGAAAAAGGCCATCCGCCATGCGATCAGCCAAAATCGACACTCCAGAATGTCAAACATGGCATGACATGGGTCAATTCTTACCCCAAAACTATCATCAATCCACATCATGGTGGTCATAAGCTTCGTGTTCTTCAAAGTATCCAGGTTCGAGGCAACCCCAGAGTCTTTGGGTTCGTTTACAACAAACCATCTAAACTACCATCTAATACCCAAGGCTTAGGAGTGCAATGGGATTACTTCTTTCCTTCAGGGATTCCCTGTTCAGGTCCTGATGCGCCCCGCACACCACGCCCGCCACACGCACACCACACCGGTCCCTTGCCGACTCGTCGACTGGTGCGAAGCAACCGGCAGCCGTACGCGAAGATGCGAACCAACCGTACGCAGGATCAATGTGTACTCAGGATGCGACATAGAATCAATGTGTCTGAGAGAACTCACTAGCCAGAGGCCAAAAAGAAAGCCCATGTGACTGAGTCATGCTGAGTCGCTGAACCTGGATCTGAACCAAGTGACATCAAGTGACCAAACTTGATCCCCTGGTTTCTTCGGTCACTGTCACAGGCCTGTTTGACAGGTGGATGACTCCAAAGAGGTCCCTGGGAAGATGGTGGTCAACACATCTTTCAAAACAACCCCACGACTCGTGGCACCTCCTATGCATCACGTGGCACCTCCTATGCATCCAAGAGACTTGAAAAGAGTCAATGATCTCCTGCTTCCTTAGCGCCAGGAGCTGCCGGACAGTCAGGATGATCTCTCCCCCGCAAATCATTGGTCGACCACTCCATGGCTAAGAATACGGAGTCAAATGATCTTCCTAACAGTCAAGTTCATTCTCCATCACAGTCAGGATGATCTTCCTAAGAATACGGAGTCCAAGGGATTTCCACTGGCCTGGCTTTTTTGGCTTGCTGCTTACCAGCTCGATGTCATTAATACAAACCCTTTTTTAGAACCGTGCACGTGGCATGAGGCAAACTATACCCATGAAAAGCGACTTTCTCTCAAGAAACAATAGACAAACAAACATTTATACAATATATTGAACAAATATTTAAGTGCCTTTAGCTGTGGAATCTTATTTCAGCCCACGAGGGCTCGAGCCCTCGTATACAGCGCTTGGCTTCCCCATCTTCCCCGCGGGACGCGGAATCGCGATGCCGTCGGTTGAGGCGCTGGAAGCCCTCGGACAAGCTCTTTCTTTGGCTGGGGCGCACCGCGCGCGCTCGGAGAATCCTCGGCGCAGCGTTCCGCCGCAGCGACGACACGCCGTTCCGCCGCAGCGACGACGCGGCGACGACGACGCGGCTTCCAAAGCGCAGCCTTTCGCGGTGGATTGGACGAAGACAAGTGGAGTTGACGAGCAATTGGTTGTGAGTTGTGACCACTTATTAGGGAGAATGGGAGACCCAGTCGACCGCCTGGTTTGCTCCGTCGAAGGATCTCAAAAAAGACCTGTTATGTTCGGGAATGGGGCAGTCCAGCCATATTGACCGGTCTGATCAGCCAGGTTCCTGTTGGGTTGTGGAACATAAACTTAGCAAAGCCCAAACTACCACATCCTCATCACTCGACCTCGTGAGGAGGGATGGAGAGGGTGACCTGCATTCACTGACACCTTGAAGAGCGGAGACAACAAAGATGCACAATGGTGTTTCTCAGGTGTCCATATTGTTCATTTCATTGCCTCTTGTGCCCTAGTTGTAGAATGTTGTAGAAGTTGTAGATGCCTTTCCTATACCAATACTTCTTCACGCATGTCTGAGTGGGTCGGAAAAGCCATTATGAGGGATCAACCGATAACTGTGCATATTGATTAAAGAACTATTTGCGACTTGGAACAAATAGGATGCACAAAGCTTTATCTGGGGACATGAGAAACAAGTTCAGTCTTCAAACACTGCGGTTCCGTGATCATGGGCGCCCATATGTGTTCAAGCAACAAATTCCTCTCCAACATATACCTTTGCAGCCAACCCACAAAGGTTGAAGAACCCGAACTAGACTATCCCAGTTGGGTACCCCAGTAGGGTCCGAACGTTCAGGTCACTGGCTACCTCTCTTGGAATATCCGAAGAAACCTGGAAACCCAAAGTGGGCACGAACCGTTGGGCACCTCAAGGTCGGTCAAAGAGCAGCCTTGCCGTAACCGGCAGCAAGCCGCTGGTGCTGATCGGTTCAACCGCTGAGACCAAAAAGAACAGTGACCGTTCAGCCGCCCGTTAAGAGAAGAAACAAACGCGTCAAAGGATGTCAAGGGTCAATGCATCATCACGACAATGTCAAGTCCCAAGATATGCCAAAAGGTATTTGCCAAAAGGTATTTGCATATTCTCATGCAGAAGGTGGCTAGACCTGGAACCCACCCCAACCACCGAACCGACATGGAGGGGGCGGCCAGGAACCCGGGTTGGATTCATCCAACCCCCCCCCATCTCCAGCATCTCCCCGCGGTCGCTCTGGGGAAGGGATTCTCTCCGAGTCTCTTCGCGGTGAGGGCCTTGTAAAAGCGCCATCGGTGCATGTCACCCGACTGCAACATGTAGGCCTGGGACGCGTGCCGTGCCATGCGGCCGACTGGCGCAGTCATATGCTGTGGTATTGGCATGTTTTGATCGAACGCGAGCGGCGTTCAGTCATGTGGGGGCTTCCATTGCTGACCCCATTGAATTTATTGCTATAATTTGCTGGAGTGAGACCCCTTGGAGTCATGCCATGTGACACCATCGGTCACCATTTGTGACACTGGAATTCGGTTCAAAGGCCCCTGATGGCAACGTTCAAAAAAATCTGTCACTTCCGGGTCTCCGGCTTGGAGTGCCACATGGAAGCCCGAGTGCAAAGCCAAGAGTCATCATCTGGAACATTCTGCTGGAGAAACCTCTCATGTATACGTGTGTCTATAGTTAAACCTGATGGGCATGGGGGTGTAATATGTGTTGGACATATGTCAATCGGTCTATATTGTGTCCACGCTTCCAGTCTTTTGTATCAGCACTAACAATATATGTATAAATCAATTCAACATCTGTGTCGATGTCTATGTCTGTGTCGACCACTTTTGCCATCACCAAGCCTTTACCCCTTTGCCATCCATTTTTTCTCGCTGGTCTCGTTTTCTCCGGATCCACTCCGAGTGGCGCATTTCAATTCCAGGAGTTGCTTCGTCAAGGTCTCCACCGTTTGACGATCCTCTCTCCGCTCGTGTAGACTTGGACGGTGACGACGGTGACGACGGTGACGACGGTGACGACGGTGACGGTGAAGGGCACGGCGAAGACCAGCTCCAGACTGGAAGATGTCTCTAGAATGGTTGATATTTCACCTGTGCTGACCCTGAACACATGGATACTCATGAACAATGACAAACATTGATGATCAATTGATTGACTTTTGTATCATTAATTTCCAGTAAAAAACATGTGGTTTCACCTATACATTGACCCTCAAAACATCTTAAACATCCATTGACCCAGTGCGGATGGACCAGGGTCGATGGGTCCTCCCTGTGGTGTTTCTGTCCATGTTGGTCCTTGAAGGAAACCACCTGCCGGGGACCCGGGAGCCCCTCCAAGACCCCAACGTTGCGCATCGTTGCACCATATGAGAGGCCAAAACAAAGTTCGCGAGAAAACAAAAAAACACAGGGGGAACATTTACGTCGGAAACTTGAGAAGTGGATCGCATCCCTATAGGCTGTCGGGATCCACTGGCACCTTGTCAGGTACAACTGGACCCTCCTGGTGCCTACATAACAGAGTCTCCAATCCCCTTCTCAGTGGATGACAGTGGATCCATAGGGCTATAGCACTATGTACTGAACCACTTCAGTACAACCATTTCTTTCCAACCTCCTAGCGTTTGGGTGTGTCTTGTTTGCCTCCTCCACGGTGAAGTCTCCATCGTGCGGCCAACTTTGGATCCTGTCGAGTCGAACGAACGGCCCTTCGAGGTCGAGAAGAGGTTCTCAAACGGGTCAGAATGCCTGAGAGATCCATGAGAGAATCCCTATCAATTAGATCCCGGCCTGTTTTTATCCCCCTTTTTTTCACGGGATGGATCATCAAGCTATCTGTGATGAGTTACATCTGGTCTCTATGTGACTGACTTGCATTGCAACCAATTAACGCAGGTGATATGGTTGTCGGTTAAAACCGGGAGACCTGGTCACCCTGGTAGGTTGACCATGTCTGGTAGTCGATTCAATTCTGTGAACTTCTTCGGTGGTCAACCAAAGGCTCCGGGTGCCATGAACGACGCCGGATGAAGTGTCGGTGTCAATGCGTCAGGGCTTTGTTTAGATCTCCCAAAGGTTGGGCAGCATGAATCGAAGGACAAATCAGCATCGACCAAGCATGTTCTGGACAAATAAACACAAAACCTACAGGATGATCCAGTCGGAATACATGTTACACGTGATGTCACTGTAGGGTCACCCTGGCAAAAGCAAACATACATGCTGGTTATCCACATGTAATTAGATAGAATGAGAGCAAAATTCAATTGCTCCATTCAATAGGAAGAGGGCCCTCTGTTCACAGTTTGCAGTCCATCATCTGTGCTCCACTCCAGGATTGTTCTATGGTCCACCGCCTGATCATGGTTTTCTAGGGCTATCTATCCAATGTCCATGCCTGCACAACTGACTGGAGTTGCTTCGGCCATCATATCAAGTATATATAAAGAAAGATTTATAGGTATACATAGTTTGGGTCTATCTTATTGTAACAGTGGATGATGATGGTTAGTCAAGGCCTTGTTCAAACATCATGATAATTGTTTACTGACTGTTGCAGGTAATAGGACAGACCCTATAAATAGTCATATGATGCCATAAGTGATTCTGAGTTCTGTGTAAAACAACGCTCATCCTGCCGCATGAGTCCGGCACATAGAACTTGGATAACATTGGGCTCTCCTCCCTGCATCCTCACTGTTGCCGACAGGTGTCCATTCTGCGCCCGAGGAGGGAAAAATGGAATTTGCCTTGGTGACCACCAACAAAGGCTTCTCCTGTGGCACAGTGTCATCTCGCTGGGGAAAAAAATCCTGACCAACTACCCCAGTCAAGCATGGGATGAATGGGATCAGTTGGCAGCACCATGTGGAGGCATCTCTACTGGAGGGAACAATAATCATGTCACAGGGGCCATAGATCAAATGAAATGCACACTGCTTGATTTCTGGGAGAAAGTTGCACCTCGAAGAGGCACTATATTTAAAGACTGAGACCCACTGTAACGTTAACTGATGAACACTCACCCCCCCGGCCCTCCAGGTCGGGCTTGGCAAATCTCCAGGTCAGGGGAGTGGTGTGGATTTGTTTCGCATGTTGATGCATGTTGTGGCTGATGGAAAAAGAACACTAATGCCCTCTATACCATATACATCTCTAGAGCCCAAATGAGTGTTCACATCATTTGACCATACTTTGGGTGGTTGGTCCCTTTTATAGAGGTCACTGTGTAAGGCCGCTAGGTACATCCCTAGGTACATGGACACCACGTCGAAGGTCTTTGGGAAACCGAGTCCACCATCTCAGGGAAGCACTGATCCAAGCACTTTTGGTCCGAAGTGTGTATCATATGCTGCCTTGATGTGTGTTTCGGGCTACCCCCCCACACCACCAGCCGCTCACCTCACCCGAATTCGCTCGCCATATCTCTCCATCTGGTACCTCCTTCGGTTCGCACTGACTTCTAAAGCGAAATCGAACCTGATGTCAAAAAAAGTCCCTATATAGAAGGAATATATACACCTATACTCAGTCGTAGGAACTTCTGTGACCATGATCATCCTTCTCCTTCCTTCCCCCGCGCCCCCGCGCCGGATCCTTGGCCGAGAGGGCCGTAGCGGTGCGCTCCACGCGGCACCAGCCGCGGGTGCCCCAGGTGGCGTAGTTCATGAGGGCGCCTGGCACCAACAAAGTCTGAGCAAATCGGAAGGTTTTCCTGAGGCATACAGTGATGTGGTTGTCCAACGCTTTGATGATGAAGTGAAGATCCAGTCGTACCCGAAGGCGGTGTTCGTTCGGACCGATCCGGTGCACGACCTCGTCGCAGATTCGTCGGATCTGTGCGGATTGGTTCGCCGTCGCGCGGAGGTGGAATTTCCGAGTACATGATGGATCCAAGAATTCACCGGGCAGCCGTACGAATCATCATACGAATTACCTGATGTGATTCTGACATGCGGATGTTATTCTGAATACATGGTTATTCTGAGCCCAGGCAGCCATGCGAATCACCTGGGCGAACCACCTGCACATACGATTCACCTGCACATCAGTGGCTGCTCCAGATTCCCTGGGTACATAGTAAATCCATGTTAACCCACTTGAAGACTTGATTGAGTGTTCTTCCACTGAGCCCCGTTAAAGGCTCATGCTCGTGCCTGTGTCGGCATGTTTCACCGTGGGCGCCAGAATGATCACCTGATCCAAATCGTTGGATGCCAACTGGATCTGTTGCAAGACTTATGGTAAAGCATGGTAAAGCTACAAGCGTTACAGATGTCACCCGCTAAGTTGAAAATTCAATGATCAAGTGATATTGATATCAAGTGCTGCAGAAAGAAAGCAGTCTAGAGATGATTTACACATTCAAACCAAACCGTTGGATACTAATCGCTTTCCACGGGTCACTCCAGGGGGTATTGTAATCAACAGGGGGACACCTGGCCCTGGCTATAGGTAGACAGGTCTAGTTTCCGAACTGTCCAGCGGGTACCCGGTGGTTTGACATTCATACCCATCTGGGTGCTTTACGTGACTGAATGGTTCTTGCTTTTCACGTGACAAACCGTCTACACGAGGGACATTCCCGGTGCATCTGCCTTTGACTGAACGTCTTCCCCAACAAAAATCCCCAATCCATGGGGCAAATCCAGCGGGAAGTGAACCCACCAATCTGGTTCGCAAAAAAAAACTCGAAAAACGATGAAACATTGCTGATGAATGGCAACCGAATGGCTGCCAAACTCAACCTGTTGATGTTTTGTGATGATGATTTTTTGCGTGCGATGCAAATGAAGAGGAAAACCACTGGTTTGTAGACTTCCAAAGGTCCATCTTCAGGTTCCATGTGGGTCTCTTCCCAGGTGTATGTTTTGTATCATCTGGAACGCGTGTGATGCACAAGTGATGGCAAACATCCCTGCTGATTCCGTACTCAACTCTGCATGGGCTGGCAACATAGGGATTGATCCGGCACCCATCCTGCGCTTCTCAGTTACATGGTAAGTAAAAGGGTGTGTATACATATAAGTTTTAAATGAACAGTCATGACTGAGAAACACTCACTCTGTTTTGCACCCACAGGTCAAGGATCATATTTCAATATATTCCTTACTCATACTACTTAATACTATCATCCGTCATCTACTTCGTCCGCTCCGCAGGTCCCTGAGTTGTGACCAGAACCGATGCGTTGTTCCAACTTCCAACCAAAGATATTGCACGTGTGGCATCGATATTGAACAGGGCTAGCCACCAAAAGGCAAAGCCTGCTAAAAGGCAAATGAACCTCTGATCTCCTTTGGACACCCGAATCGGGCAAGACTTGAAGCGAAACGCAAGCCAAGGAATCAGTGCCACTCAATGCCACCATATGCCTATCTTCACCATTCTTCACCTATGTTGCTCGTTGACAGACACCATGTAGCGCGCTGACAGACAGCGTTGGAGAAGTCTGTGGCTCCACACATGTACTACCGCCCGCAACATATGGAAGAGCTATACGACTATATATATATATACAGGAGGTTGAGAGTAGATGGCCCACCAAGCCCAAAATATGGTGTACATGGTCCCCATCCAAAAGTAGGTAAGGGCTATGTGACAATATGATCCAATATGAGCCATCTACTCTGAACAGTTCTCAATCTACTTAGTTACTTGTGATGTTCTCAAGTCACCCAGAGACACAGTGTGTACAGCTCACTCTTCCCTCATCCGAGCCACGTAGTCCGCTGCGTCACAGTAGGCAGGGATGCTATCCTTGAATGTTCATCAATCACGGCGAGCTTTTTTCCCGCTGAGCAAACAACAGGAGAAGCCAGCCAAGCTTTCGTGTTGAGGAGCATTGTTTTTCCAAGAAAGCGAAGCGAAGCCTTCAGATTAAAGATATTATGTGAAGCAATGTGGGATGGTTTGGAACCCCCACTGAAGCAAAGCCCATCAATTAAGGTGGAAACCCTTCAATTCTGTGTGAAACATTTGTTCAGAACGTGTGGAATGAATGATGATGACCGGGGTAATGATCGGAGTCGGGAAATGACTGTCACCGGAGTCGGTTGCTTGGCAACCGCCAATCAAAATCAAACAGTTGCGAAGATTCATGATAGATCCTATATAAACATAAGCTTATATATATACATGGACACCAATCTCGGTTTAACGTGGTTATCATGGTCTAACATGCATGATCCGCTCTGAATGGATTAAGACATCCTCTCACTCGAACAACCTCCCTTGTGGCTGTGGGAGAGTCGGCACTCTCTCATACACAAGTAATGTGTCCATGTCTACCACCCCATGTCTACCAGGCCTTTTTTTAAAGTAGCTTGGAGATGGTTGGAGTGTCTGTTTGGTTCGGTCCTCTCGCTCCGCGCCCGCCACTGGTGACCAAGGCTCCACCGCCGCTTGCAGCTCCGGGATACACGCCACGCAGCCTCGATCGTCCACCTCAGCACTGGTAACTGGAGGAACATGTGTACTAACCCAGACACGACCTGTCTGGGACTGGCAGGACGGACTGCCGCCCTAAACCCTAAACCCCTACATACAACCACCCCAACTGATGGGCAAATATGGCAGTCCCATGGAGTGTCTGGGTAACATCCAAGCCAAAGTTCGATGAGTTCATCAAAATCCCATGCATTCCGTTTGCTTATATATGTGTACGCCCAAGGGATTTGATTTGCGTGGTTCACTCTCTTTTGGGGCCCGGTGCAGCACATCTTCCGTGGCCGCCGATCAAGTACGCATCCGGCTTGCAAGGCACCGTGCGTACATGGACATGCAAAAGAAATGGTCGGAGTCACAGTGTAGTACTGCCACAATGTAGTCTGATTGATGTACCTGTACTCCCATGCAGAATCTGATTCTCTAGGGATCCAAGTACCTTCTCAGAAGGTGAGGAAGGAGACACTCTTATGATGTAGGTTTTGAGGGTCCAGTCGTACCTTCTGAGGTTCGGTACGACTGGATCCCTAGGGATTGGATATGACCGACCCAGGTCGCAATACAGATCGAACCGTTCGGGTCTCTGCCGGGAGGTGCCAGCGATGCGAAGCGATGCGAGTCATCGAAGCAAATCGTAGACAAGGCGAGAAGACGAGCTGCGGTCCATGAGCAAGCAATAACCTCCCAAAAAACACCTATGGACATATAGTATAAATACTGTATATATGTATATATATTATATATATAGATTATATATGGTATAATCATGTGTCTACATTGGGGAGGTTGCGGGGGACGCCTGATGCATCCCTATGCCCAAACAGTCTGGCTTCGGCCTACATACCATGCCTGGGTTCAGAAGGTCACATTCCCCGCCAGTGCTGGCATCCGGGTGGGCTGATGTGCCCATACCTTGAGTGGCCGCGCCTGTGGAATCCCGAAGAAGTCATACCAAATATCCCACTCCATACATCTGTGCTGTTCCTGGTGCCGGGGGAAGTTTTTGTTGAGGCGTGTGCTTAACCATCGGGAAATGGGTTTTGGGGCATCGACACCCCACGTGGTTTTGGGAGCAATTTCAGATCGCCATGAGTCCAAAGTATCTTCTGAAAGAGGTGGTTTGAAAGAAAGTGCCAATCAAAACTATGCATGCAGTAAGTAGGGAAGGCTGGAGATGTTTCTCGTAAAATTTATGTAAGCCTGATTTGGAATGATTGTCGCAGTTGTCAAATGAACAACATCAAGCATGAACGCTCTGCTAACGAACCATCCATCTTGGGAATGGGGCCATCGTCAGGTGGTGAAACGTTGATGGGACTAGGGCGAACAGCGGGGCCGTCTCGTGACCTCAGTGGTATGACTCGGTCACATGGGGTCGGTCTCCACTCCGTGGACGGACGGCTCCACTCCGTGGCCGGACGGAGGGGGCGAACCCTGGAACTCGTCCACATGTTAGTTGATGATGTTGTTGTCGTTCTGCCCACGCCACCTTGGGGCCCCAAAGTCTAGATGATTCACATAACAGAAGATTTTAAGCTGCTGGATTGCACAGGCTTGACCTTTCAAGAACCTTCACCTTTAAGCACCCATGAGGATATTGAACATGCAAACTATCCTGTGAGAAACCGATCTCATTGACTCTTAATGATTAACGATGAGACAACCAACTTATCTGCGTAGCACCCCAGCCATGACCAACCAATCTGACGCATCCTCTGCGATCCGAACAGGAGTTCCAATATATACAAAAACTACATCCATGGGTAGGTGATAATTCGGTGGCAGGCCGACATCCATCCATCCATCTCTCTAAAATCGTGATGTGCTCGAAATGGACAAACCGGTTACAGGTTTCCTGGGACAAACCCATCCTCACCATCTTCAGCATCCTCACCTCTCACGGCCGGACTTTCTCCACGCTCCCCGCGCCTCCTCGCTGGGCAAGGCCACGTTGGAGCCCATCATCTCGGCGATGAGGTCCTTGCGGACCTGCCGAGTCTCAAGGCTCAAATGATCGAAGTGCCACGGTGGACGAACAAGTGGCCGGATGTTCCCAGAAGAATGGGGGGGTCCAATTGATGGTTTATCTGAATCTCTATATTATATCTGATATATATAAATAGAGAGGGAGAAAGAGAAAGAGATGTTGAATATTTATGATGGAATCTAGAAAGGATCTCCTGAAACTCACGAGAGGTCGAAAAGCGTTGTCATGGTTTTGTCCGTCACTTTTGGGACTAGAGAACAGCCAGTGGACTGGGGTCGTCTATCGTTTTCTCCGTTTTCGGATAGACGACCGCTCCATCTTGAGACCCCCGCCCCACGGAGAGTGCACTGGAATTGGAAAGAAGGACAAAGACTCACCAGAAGTGCTTGTCGCCTTGGCCCAAATGGCTGCGTGAAGGACCTGGTGACCCGACCCGTTGACGGCATGAAGGACATCTTTTTCCGCTTTTCCTTGGTTGTATTGTAGTTTGAGAGACCCCTACATCGGCTCCATAAACATACTGAATTACAATATAGACATAGACTCATAGACATACAGTAGAACCACCTGCCTGCAACCACAGTATTCTTGGCTGGCTTTTGCAAACTCACCCCCAAAGGCCTCACAGGACACCAAAACCATCTGATTTGTCCGGAAAAAACAGAAAAAACACGCCCAAGACATCGAAAGACAGACCTGCGGAACTGCTTCCCGCGCGTGGCCGCATGTGGCAGCGCGTGGCAACTCGGTTGTGACCGGTCTAAGCCTGCCTTGACCCTTCCGGCCGCCATCTCCAGCAGCAGGTCCTGCGGCCCCAGAGGGCTGGACCGAACCGGAGACATTTCGCCATGCCAAGGGGTTGGGGGTCTGTGTGAAACAGGTGGTCCACCTGTTGAAGCTCTGTACTCTGTACAGTTCATTGGTCATGGAATCCACCTTCTACAGCCTTTCTACAGCTCATTGTTTGGTGGATGTCACGGGTCTGCTCTGATACAAAGCCAGAAACAATTTGACAACTACAGGATCCAACAAGTGGAAGAACTGGAGGCTATTCTGCCACATGAGCCATAACGTATGTATGATTGACCAAACCCATTAAACCGACCTTAACTAGCTCGATGGTTTAATGCTTGGTTAAAGGGGGTATTAGCGTTCCTTGTGGATGCTATGCAAAGTACCGTCTTTTGTCTTTGTTTCGGGACTGAATTTTGCATGTGTCTAATTGTGTGTTATATATTAATATATATATATACTTATGTTAAGCAAATCTTGTTGTATGTTGTTCAAAACGTCTCTTGTGGCGCAAAAACAAACAAACAAACAAACACATATTGCGTCAGAAGATGTCAGAAGTGTTCACAGTGAGGCCAGTTGTGTATGGATCTAGATATTATGTTTGTTGGCTATATTATCATGAATCATGATATCATCTACTCAAAGACGTTGACTTCAAGTCACGTGTGCTGGCTGCTTTACGATGAACAAAATGTGAGACTCGACCTTTTCACAAAACCGTGATTAGGACGACCTTTCCGGAAAGACTATATACAAAACATGCTTGAAAAAAAAATACACCAAAGCATCACACCGGTCAGTTCTCAGTGTGACCGACCGTTTTTCTCAGGTGGTGCCATGGATGATGTCCTACATCACATCGGCGAAGGTTTGCCCGGTTGGTAGGCCATGCATGCCCAGCCAACCCACCAACCCCCCCGACAAAAAATCAACTCGGCCTGGAGAACAGAGATCTGGTCCATGTAAGGATCAGGATGCCTCTTCCCAGCCCACCTGAGCAAGAGGACCCGCACCACAGGACCCGCCTGATAACAGGACCCGTTCTCGTGAAACACATGCTGGAGTTCATACATGTAGCTGGAGAAGCGCCACAATTTGACCTCATGCAAACTATTAAGCATTAAGCAAGCTAATTGGCTCCATCAGCCATCCTTGCCCTTTAGAAACCAACCTCATCCATCCATCATCCCCCAGGTCCTAGTGATTCTGGTGTCGACCAATTCGTTCACCCGGTGAACGGAATCTCCAAGTTGCTGGTGCGAGATCAGGACCACCTTCCTCTTACCTGAGCAAACGGCGCAGTCGAACTTCGGCGCGTTCCTTCGATCAGGCGCGCTAGGCATGGCTAGGCCAACAACAAGGGAAAGGCGGTGCGTTTGCGTGCGTTGATGCCTATAAGCGGTAAGCCGTTCTTTTTTGGCGTCTTTTTTTTCACAGGTTTGAAACCTGGATCCTCTAAATAGGTGCGCAATCTCACTTCGACTGCTCAGGACTGCTCAAGGCCTGTTCGTGTCCTAATGTTTGCAACTCCAAAAGAAGTTATAGTCATGCGAGTCATAGTCACAAAAAGAACGGACTTAATATAAGTGGTGTTTTTCTGGCCGCGGCGTGAAAGACCCTGAAACAAACCTGTGACTCAGCCGCTTAAAGCGCTCTAATCGCGCTGGAAATCGTGGTGTTTTCAACACATACCAACTCATTGGTCGTGTCATGTCGTGTCATTCTTCTGCACCCCTCTCATCACCAAGCCACGTCCTTCCCCCCACTTCACCAGCTTACCGCTCTTCACCTCGGTCGACAAAGTCACCGGGACCTCGCCAGGTGAGGAAAGGGTGTGGAAACCGTGTCGCCAGGGATGCAACATCCACATATACTATATAAGTCTCTGGCCGTGTTTGTTGCATCATGTTGCATCATCTAATGGTCACTGGAAAAACACATGGTCTGAAGGGTGATTAGATGGGTGTTTGTGTTTGTTGCATCTAAGTTAAGTCTCTCATTTTGCTTATCACTCGACCAACTCAATCACGGATGTGATAAAAGCTTCTTCGATGCTCTTCGTGTCATCCGCTCCATGATTTTGTCGATGCTTTTTGGCGCTTTCGACTTCCACTGTCGAGTCAAAGGGCAAGCTCATGATGAGGTTGTAGAGGGCCTCTCAAATTCACCAATTCCTGGCCACGGCACGGCTGTTGTTCCCGGCATCCTTGTTCTGATTAACCACCGAGACCAACTGACCTCTCCGACTCGCTGAACCCGGTGAATGCTTTCCGATCGACCTAATTCTCCGTGGATCTTCTCAGGTGATGTGAGACACTACACTGTGATGTAGGTGGGTGCCATTCAGGTCGTCCCGTCGTGCGCCTTCAATGATCCAAGGATATCCAAGGTACGAGGTCAAGTGACCTGAACGTTCGGACCCGGAACTACCTGGGGTACCCAACTGGGATAGACTATGAGTCTACCAGGAGTCACAAAGGGGTGCCGAACTTGGAGGAAGTCGGGGTGCCCAGCTACTCCACTGGATGGGACGTTTCACACTACCCAACTCCATGTGACCCCCTGGTATAGAGTTCTGACCCACCTCTGTTGGTCTCTCTCCACTGTTCGGTATCGAAGCCCCCCACCCGTCAGCTTCGACCTTCCGAGCTGGCGGAGCTCCGTCCGAGCCGCCGAGGTAGGTGCCGTGAGGACCCACTGATCCAGAACATCCCAGATCCATCCATGAATGGGACTGGACTGGAAGAGCTACCAAAAACACATCCCAAATGGCCCATCTCAGATGTAGGTAAACAGTCCCATTCGTGGATGCTCTGGGAGTATTTTTCTATTAACCCGTCCTCTGCAGGCATGAGCCACATGGGATAATCCATGACCAGTTCCACGCGTGCCCGGGCAAAGTCCGTGGGCCGATCCAATGCATTGATCCATCCTCGGTGTTTGGACCATCGCGATTCGTCGCGATGACAAGAAGGACGACCCAAGTTTGGGAGGATATAGTGATATAGGGATATATAGGGAAGTGCCAAAGGCCGAAACAATGCGAGGAACAAGTGA
This sequence comes from Durusdinium trenchii, assembly GCA_963970005.1. Taxonomy (NCBI): domain Eukaryota; class Dinophyceae; order Suessiales; family Symbiodiniaceae; genus Durusdinium; species Durusdinium trenchii. The sequence goes on from CAXAMN010006191.1 coordinate 297,761, forward strand.
GCGCTAGGTGTCGTAGGGTAATCATCTATACCGAACAAACAAAACATGTCACAATACTATACAATTTCAATCAATGTCATGACTTTTTCTTTGGTCCAACAGCATGTTAAACATGCAGCTAAGATCCTGGAACTCCTCCTGTAGATCATTGCTATGAATGCGATTTCAGTTGACTGTGGACTTTCATGTTTTTTGCATTCAGGTTGCCGTTGGTCAAGGATCGATTATTCAATTGCAGTGGCGCCACCTGGCAGTCAGCACATCCAGCTGACCTAACTGATCCATATGAGCACCGGAGGATGCTGTCGCCAAAGACTTGATGGGCGCTTGATTAATGTGGTCCCAAATCAACCTCCGCCAACGGCGCTCAGAAAAGCCTACAACAAGGGATATGAACGCTTCAACAAATGATGACACCTTATGAGGAAGAGTCTCGTTATGTCATCTTGCCCTACCTGAAGGTCACAAACATGTGCATGCTAGCTGTTACATGCAGCTACCCCAAACCTCAGTTCTGATACTCCAACACGGAGATTATGATACCCATCCCTATGAATCCACATACCTTCTGAGAAGGTAATTTGAGACACCTTTACCGCCTTTACATGGGCATGGAGGGTCCAAGTACCAGTACCTCATGATTCCCCTTCAACTGCGGCCGACGTGAGGTCGACCACTCCGAGTTGCTTGTGGCCATCCAACTGCTTCCCGAAGTGATGGAGTTCTGCTCGAGGCCAGGTCCACGACCGAAGCTGCTACCCTGTAACCCATCCTTCTTCGCTTCCGGGGGTTGGACTTGCTCCTGCTTTCTTTGGGTGCCAGCCAGGTATGGCGCAGTGTTAGAAACTGCAGGTGTAGACTGAACCTCATGGTTTTCGAACTTGGATGTGGCGGGATTCAGGGTTATGGGCCTCTCAGCATGGGGCAGCGGAAACGTACCTCAAATGCTTGCGAAAAGAGCGGACGTTCTTTGGCATATGAAGCCCATTAGACGCTAAAGTAGGACGATTTATCATATTGAAATAATTATCATATATGCAGTATTTGTAATTATGCTGTATTAGTTTGATCTATATGTATGCATCAAATCCACCAAGATCGAGTGTTTCGATGGTGAAGATATGCCCCAAAAAAGGATGTTCTGCTCAGAGTTGAGGTCAAAACTGGGTCTTCACGCATACCTATCTCGTTCTTCTTCCACCAAGACATGCTACCTGGATCCGAAACACACCGAACGTCTGGCCTTCCGGATCATCTGGCTCGGGGGCGACAGCTGTCGACTCAAATGGCTGGTCTCTGTGACCTGAGGCAACATCTCGAGTCTCGTGAAAGTGAGCTCGAAGCGAGAGGAAAGGGAGCTTCGGAAAGCCAAGCACCTCATGTTCTAGCAAGTCATATGTGTTTTTTTGTGTGTTCTTTCCTAGTTATAGTATTTTCTTTGTTAAGGTTATTTTCTAGCAAGCTTTAGTGTTTTCCATTGTCTTCTTCTTACAGAAAGATCCCAGCAATCCCAGCAGATGTGATGGAGGGGTTTCCAGCATGTCTGTGAAGCCAAAGACTTGTAGCTACACCAATTAGATCCAATTAGCTATCCATCCAATCTATAGTGGATTTCCTTTGCAACCTCAAGGCTTTGCCGACCCAAGAGAGGTCTATAGTCCCTAACACGTCACCAATGGTTGCGCCGCCGGCTTCACCAGGTAAGGGGTGGAGCAGAAGCTGAAGCTGCGCAGAAGCTGCGCTGGCAACTCTGAAAGCATATACTCCCAGTCCAGCAGAACCGAATGACACATAATGACACAACATCTGGGAGTTCGTGGATTCGGGCACCGGAATAGGTTCTTGGAGCAGCTTCTATTTGTTTCGTCCAAAGCTTGGAACGTTTCTCTGCAATTATGTTAGCCCATCTGCGGTCAATGACTCTTCTGCAATTCTACAAACCAACACAAAACAAAGTAGTAAAACGCCAGACACTCCATGTGACTGGCATATTTACCATTGGGATGGTTTGACGGGTCAATGTAGGCATATGACAAGCATAGTGTCTGGGAAACGCCCAAAAACACAAAACGCCTTCAAAGAGCTCTGTTCGAAGGAGTATTGAAATGTGTTGATCAATTTGTGTTTCTATCAATATTTAATAATCCAATATATCATTTTAAGAATTCACATGATCACTGTGTCACTGTTCCATCCGGATGTTGTCACAGAAGTTTCTTTCTCCAACACCTGGCCCTCAAATCTCCCACACCTGGCCTGGCGATGACTCAAGCCGGTTGGCGACTGCTGTCTGCCCAGTCCGACCTCTGAGCGACCGGCACAGATCCAATGAACGACCAGCACCAGAGGTGGGTGTCCTGATGTCACCAGTCCTTGGGGATCCAAGTACCTTGATAGAAAATACTTGGAGCCTCCAAACCTACACAAGAGTGTCTCCAATCACCTTCTGATTTTTTTTGCCGTTGCTGGTAGCTGGACGGGCAAAGTGCACCATCTAAATATAAAGTGAGACGATAATTACAAATGGTGGGTGCAACTATGGGGGCCGTATTGCTCGAGATACCCATGGGGCCCATATTGGATCGCACATGTAGTGGGGAGTTGTACCATACCCTTTAAAGTTGTGCATCTGCCTTCGCAGACCAGAGGGAGTCGCCATCGCACCAGGTAAACTGCAAATAATACAGTTGATGGAAACTCCGTTCATGGAGGTCCACGATGATTCAAGCAGTCCGACTAGTCCCAATTCCCGATGGTCTTTTGGAAGAACCCATCAAGAACAGTATATTTGTTCCGAAAACAATATGGTGTGACGAAAAGGACCAGTTGGATAGGCAACATGAGGCGACCAAACCGAAGCGAAACCCAGCAAATGCCACAACATTCACTATTATATACTAAACGTGGCTGAAGGTGAACACCAGGATACCTTGGTTAACCAGCGAAAAGGAACAGAATGGACGAATTAAGACTAAGTAATTACAGTACTCAGGAGGGCCACCCTATGCTTTGGGGGGGCTGATCCTGTCGCGCCAAATCGCGGCTCCTGCCTGACGACCGAGCTGTTGGCTGACCTGAGACACATGAGATGTTAGACTCGCAAAAGGGAATGCGACGGTGAAGGAAAATACAATCGAATCGGAATCAATCTTAAAAAACAAAATACAAAAAACATCTGCAACATCTGCGACCCTTTGGCACCTTCGAGATTTCCACATGGTCACTCTCGCTTCAGCGAACGTGGATGATGATGGATGGTGGGGAACCGGTCGAAGCCAGTGCTCTTCACACTTCGGACCGTCCAACATTAAACAATCTGAGGAATTTCTTGTGACACGACAGTGATTGATCCCCAAAGCCCCTGGCGGTCGGTCCCAATTCTTGCTCGAGGCTCTCCTGCCACAAGAAGCGGTTGGTAATCGCTCAGGGTCATGCAAGTCTGCGGCACCTCTTGTGTGATTGGCTAGCCTTATTGTAACTAGCTGAATATCCTCCCAAAAACATCATATTTATAAGTGTCTCTATGCACGTCCATTTGCTCACCCGCATTGTTTAATGACCTGCAAGGCCCCAAAAGCAAGCCAGGGCCAGGGTTGATTTTGAGCGTTTAGTGAACCAATTCCACATTGCCTAAAAATCCTAGTTCATTACGACAGATTCTACCTTCATGTTGCTAGCCCATTCAAAAGCTACAGCTACTACCACAGGCACCCAAAAAACATGAACAGCATTTTGTTCACAACGTGGGGAGTGAAAACCGAGTTCTCATGTTCTCACAGTCCTGGATGCAATGATGCAACCGATATTTCAGCATAACTGTATATTAAACTTTATCACCTGGCTGGCATCAACTGGTTTCTAATCTGCAATGACTACAACCGCATAAACCTATAAAATTGCTCGCTGGAACAAGGACCTAAAAACCAAACACCTTCATAAAACTGGCATATGTTTACCCCAGCTGGGTTGGTTAAAAGGGTGGCAGCGACTAAGTAAACCATTCCCCAAACACTTCGATTGCATATTTACCTACATTCACCCTGTTTCAACAACCCCGATGTAAATATTCCTTACCCGTACGTGGAGAGTCTGATTCTTCTAAAGAAGTCGATGCTATACATTCCGCTTTCCCAGGAAGTCTAGCTATACATTGTAACCATCTGCTCCAACCCTATGGGCAAACTTATTGGACTTAAGTCCTGGGCTTGCCATTGTCATATGAATGGGAACATGGTCGATGTAGGATGATTCTGTGGTCTTCATTTGATCGCAAAATCTCGGATTCTTGCAGGTTGACACAATATATGCACGTCAAAAAATTGATCCTTGATCAAACATATACCCCACTCAGACCTTGACCCGGCCAATCAATCAGGGTCATGTTTGGCAAAGGTCCATATACTTCCGACCCAGCGACAAATGCGTGTCACGCGTCTGCCTGAGAGCCAAGTCTTGGAAAACGATGATGATGGTGGCAGTTCTGCGACCTCAGGTGGTAGGTGGTGAGATCTCACTGGTTGCATTTGGAGAAGTGGCAGGATAAACGCTGAGTGAAGCACTTCCAGGTCGTCCATTTTTTTGATTTTTTTTGGGGGGGGCCATGGATGTTGCACAGGGGGGCCATGGATGTTGCACTATCAGTCTCTTGGGGTGCAGAAGGTGGGTTGCCCTCGGCACAGGCCCCCGGTACTTCCCTTGCCTCAGGCCTCAAGTCACCTAATGAGAGTGCAATAGCGTCACCAAGATGACACAACCAAACGAACGAATTGTTTTTACCTAAGACCCGTTCTCTTAGTAGAGATTTCAAGCTTAGTAGTAGGTGAACAATACTTCGAGTCTGAACAAGCTGTTCTCCTTTTCTTTGCGGCTCAGTGGCACGGTGTTTTCCCTTTTGTATGGGTCTTGGCAAAGCAAGTTTGTGCATGTCCTGCGCCGGCGCCTATTCATTAATATCACGGCAGGGCAACGTTGCACAGTTTGTGGGCCTAAAGGTTACCCCTTGGACATCAACATAGTGTGATCATAGGTGAAAGAAAATCAGGGGTAACGCATGGTAACACCATGTAACACCAATGTTTGAAAACACCATAGATGAGTCAACCAAATTGTAGACAATATAAAACAATATGGAGACCTGGGACAAGCAACATTTTGGTGCCCTACCCCCGCGGCATCAATCTGCACCACGGCACGAGCTGGAGATGCCTTCAGCAGCCTCCGGAATGCCACCATTCCTTGGCATGAGACACATTCAATCCAACAGGCAAAATGTTGCAGTCATCGAGTCAAATAGCGTATACGGAAGAGTCCAACACGATTCCATGTGATATCACTCGACAGTATGACGATCTGGCGATCCCTATCAGTGTCCGTTCTTCCTCAACAGGAAGAACACGATCCATCGTTCTTCCCGGACCTCTGTGGTGGAAACCACCCCACCATGCTACGGAACAAGAACCGAGAACCTCGGCTTCAACTGCATGGGTTCTCGGCTTCAAGTGCTTCGCTCTTCCCGTCCAGGAACGAAGTCAACGTCACACGGTCCCGGTCCACCGAAACGTACACGAAGCGGACATCTGTCCTGTCTGAAGAAGACAACGCCTATCTGGTTAGATGGTCTCAACTCGGAAAACAATCTGAGGACCTGTGGGTTCAAGATGGTTCAATCATCCCAAGTCAAGGTTGAAAACATCTTTCAAAACCACCAACCCAGCTTTGAGGTATATCCGAAGCTAGTGGCGGTTTGCCTTGGTCAACAAAAAGATGTGTGACACATCCAAAAAGTCAGTGGAATGCGGGCATTGAATCATTCACTCAGAGACCAGGCACCCAAAAACCTTCAATTTAACCAGAACCAAGGCTAAAGTGGCTAAAGGATGGCTATATAGGTTATAGCCTGAGCCTCCTACTGCATGAAGCTCCACATCTGTGGGTTGCTTTTCCTAGCTCCAATCAAGCCCGGGACCCCGCATGCCGTCTCGCTCCAACCCCCCCATGGGCACCTCGACACCTCGACACCGTCGGCCCTCCACTTGCGTTGAGGGACGGCGCGGACGGCTCCAAGCATGAGACTTTGGAGCCCATCGTGGAGCAAATCGTCCGTTCTTGAGCAAATCGTCGCGCTCTTGAGGGGGTATCAATCACCAAGTACAGTAGTGTGAACTATATAACACCTTTTCAGAGGGTTGCCTCTTTCGGAGGAGATACATATATACCTCAACAAAAAGGATTTGGGGTTGAGCTGGTGTGAGGCTCGTTGCGGTTCGTGTTGCGGATTGCCGGTTCTCCTTCTTCCTTCTGGACTGCTCTGTAGGTTTGTTGATATGAAGGGGTGCTGCACCTCATATAGTTGTCTAAAGTCTGAAGCTACACCAAACAAATGGATCGCGTTGAAGACATATTTTGTTGTTTTTGTGTTTTCAGACATCTAGCTGCAAACGGCTTACTGTCCAATTCCGGCGAAGGTATCCGTGGATGGTCTTGTAAGGTCTATGTGGCTTTGCGAATGTCTTCAGTCCACTTGCGGCTCCCTTGAGCGCAACTCAACGGCCACAAACGACTTCAACTGCCATACATGACACCGGTGATGTCCTTCTGGAAATAGTAGACTTAGAGGGGTCGAGTTGGTACTATGTACCTATGGGTTGTTCACTTGGGGGTCTCCCTTCCATTAATCAACCAACCGATGGTACAAGGCCATCTATGTGTGTTTGACACGGCCTGACATGTTCACGTCAAATTGCCTCATGGCAGGTGAAAAATGGTAAAACGATGGTGACCTTTTCAAATTGAATCGCATAACGACACCTGGTAAGCGTGATTACTGGTCACCTGGACCCTCCAAGATTCCTGATCCAAGGAGGACTTCTGACAGGTAAAAAAATCAGCTGCGAATTGCTTGAAACTGCCGTGTTCTTTGGAAGAGAAACCAATCTATAGGACGATAGGAACCAATGGTGATCTTCACCAGCATTTGAATGAATTCGCCGAACACCGAACGGCACCGATGGGATGGCCGTCGTCCATGCCTGGAAGAGGAACACCACCGGTTTACCTGGGGAGAAAGGAAGCGAAGCGTTCGACGGAATGGAGTCATCTGGATCGATTTTTTAACCCAAAACATCGGACTGGGGACTGAAGAATCAACCATCCCAAGGTTTTTTATACACACACCGTCCCATGGATTGTTTGGGTAACAAGCGGTCCAACTTTAATTGTTCCTCAAAACGCACATGTTGTTGTTTTCTTTTTTTACTGCAACTGCATGGGTTTCCCGGACATGTCCCACTGTCCGCTCCCAAGTTTCCCAAGAAAGAAGGGAATTTAACTATGGTTGAGTATCTTCTAATTGTGATAATCCGAAACAAGACTGGTTTAAAACTAAGTAGGACCGGATAGCCCAACACGCTAAAAGTTTTGCAAAGCGAACATGGCAGCTTACAAGCAAAGGTGCTAGATGAGTAATAAAAACATGTAAAAACCAACGCGACTGGAAAACACAGTAGGAAATGGCAGAAGGCAACGACGATGACTACTACTACTACTACTACTACTACTACTACTACTACTACTACTACTACTACTACTACTACTACTACTACTA